>WBZZ01002541.1:0-87500 GCA_019918135.1 Paulinella micropora | reverse complement strand
CCCCCGTCTTTTTTTTTCGCTATTCACTCTCTCGATGTTGAAATTGTCGCTAACAGCAGAACAGAAAGATTGAGGGTAATACGCAAATCAAAATTGCAACATCTTCTATCCTTCAAGGTTTATTCACTTTCCAATGCAATTGAAACCAAGGAAAAATAAGAAAGAAAGAAGGACAGTGAGAGAGAAAGAGAGAAAGAGAGACAGAGAGAGAGAGAGAGAGAGAGAGAGAGAGAGATAAAGAGAAGGAAAATCACTTTGCCAAACTGTGCGTCCTTTGTCTGGAGGGTTGAGATATTCTGGGCACCACATCAGAGAAGAGCCTGAGCCTTATATGTCTGTCTGTGCATGATTGTTTGTGGGTGGGTGTGTGTGTATGTGTGTGTGTCTGTGTACAATTGAAGAGTGCAAGATCCTGAGTGATATCTGGTAAGAAATGTTCTGTACAGCACTTTGAGGCACGTGAGGTCCAGAAAAGAAAAAAAAAGAAAAAAAAAAAAAAAAAAAAAGCAGAAAGAGAACACAAGAATACTTAAGTAAGGAAACTCACATGCATCAGCTGCAGATCCCTTTGCGGTCAGTTGGACGTCCTTCGCGGTCAAAGTCGAGATATTCTGCACACCATGGCCACACAAAGAGAAGCTGGTCGATGCTGACATACATGTGTTTGCAAAATACATGGACGGTGTTAGGCATTGCCCATGACTAATTATTCATCAAAATGTCTACTCCATTGCATCATACATAGTGTAACATACAATGACACATATGTAAAGCCTGTAGGGAGGCCGGGATGCTGCCGGTGCCCCGGGAGCGTCGGGGAGGGGGGGATTGCTGGTTGTGTCGGGCAGCTTGCGGCTCTCTTCTTGCTAACTCCCCCCCCCCCCCCCCGCCACACCTTCCATCCTGTTCTCTTTCACTCTCTCGATGTTGAAATAGGTGCAAACAGCAGAACAGAAAATTTAAAAGCAATACGCGCAAAAAAAAAAAAAAAAAAAAAAAAAAAAAAAAAAAAAAAAAGCGGCAATATCTTCTATCCTTCAAAGTTATTCACTTTCCATGCAATTGCAACCCAGGAAAAATAAAAGAGAAAGAAGGAC
Organism: Paulinella micropora; assembly: GCA_019918135.1. Lineage (NCBI taxonomy): Eukaryota > Cercozoa > Imbricatea > Euglyphida > Paulinellidae > Paulinella > Paulinella micropora. Next base: position 86,403 of record WBZZ01002541.1, on the reverse strand, counting down.
AGAGAGAGAGAGAAGGAAAATCACGTTGGCAAACTGTGCGTCCTTTGTCTGGAGGGTTGAGATATTCTGCGCACCACATGAGAAAAGAGCCTGAGCCTTACATGTCTGTCTTTGCATGATTGTTTGTATGTGTGTGTGTGTGTGTGTGTCTGTGTACGATTGAAGAGTGCAATATCCTGAGTGACATCTGGTAAGAAATTTTCTGTACATCACTTTGAAGCACGTGAGGTCTAGAGCCAAATGAAGGCAGAAAGAAAGGACAAGAATACTTAAGAAAGAAAAAGAAACTTACCTGCATGAGCTGCATATCCTTCGCGGTCACAGTCGAGATACTCTGTGCACCATGGCCACACAAAGAGAAGCTGGTCGATGCTGACGAGTGCACATGTGTTTGCAAAATGCATGGACGGTGTGAGATTTGCCATGACTATTAATTCATCAAAATGTTTACTCAATTGCATCATGCACAGTATAACATACATACCCCCCCCCCCGTCTTTTTTTTTTGCTATTCACTCTCTCGATGTTGAAATTGTCGCTAACAGCAGAACAGAAAGATTAAGGGTAATACGCAAATCAAAATTGCAACATCTTCTATCCTTCAAGGTTTATTCACTTTCCAATGTAATTGAAACCAAGGAAAAATAAGAGAGAAAGAAGGACAGTGTGTGTGTGTGAGAGAGAGAGAGAGAAGGAGAGAGAGAGAGAAAGAGAAGGAAACTCACGTTGGCAAACTGTGCGTCCTTTGTCTGGAGGGTTGAGATATTATAGGCACCACATCCGAGAAGAGCCTGAGTCTTATATGTCTGTCTGTGCATGATTGTTTGTGTGTGTGTGTGTGTATGTGTGTGTGTCTGTGTACGATTGAAGAGTGCAAGATCCTGAGTGACATCTGGTAAGAAATGTTCTGTACAGCACTTTGAGGCACGTGAGGTCCAGAAAAGAAAAGAAAAGAAAAGAAAAAAAAAAAAAAGAAGAAGAAGAAGAAAGAAAGAAAGCAGAAAAAAGGACAAGAATACTTAAGTAAGGAAACTCACATGCATCAGCTGCAGATCCTTTGCGGTCAGTTGGACGTCCTTCGCGGTCAAAGTCGAGATATTCTGTGCACCATGGCCACACAAAGAGAAGCTGGTCGATGCTGAGGAGTGCACATGTTTTTGCAAAATGCATGGACGGTGTGAGAGATTGGCCATGACTATTCATTGCAAAATGTTTACTCAATTGCATAATGCACCACCCCCCCTCCCCCTCACCTTTTTTTTTTCGCTATTCACTCTCTCGATGTTGAAATTGCTGCTAACAGCAGAACAGAAAGATTGAGGGTAATACGCAAATCAAAATTGCAACATCTACTATCTTTCAAGGTTTATTCACTTCCAATGCAATTGAAACCAAGGAAAAATAAGAGAGAAAGAAAGACAGTGAGAGAGAGAGGGAGAGAAAGAGAGAGAGAGAGAGATAAAGAGAAGGAAACTCACATTGGCAAACTGTGAGTCCTTTGTCTGGAGGGTTGAGATATTCTGGGCACCACATCAAAGAAGAGCCTGAGCCTTATATGTCTGTCTGTGCATGATTGTTTGTGGGTGTGTGTGTGTGTGTGTGTGTGTATGCGTGTGTGTCTGTGTACGATTGAAGAGTGCAAGATCCTGAGTGACATCTGGTAAGAAATGTTCTGTACAGCACTTTGAGGCACGTGAGGTCCAGAAAAGAAAAGAAAAGAAAAGAAAAGAAAAAAAAAAAAAGAAAAAAAAAAGGCAGAAAGAAAGGACAAGAGTACTTAAGTAAGGAAACTCACATGCAGCAGCTGCAGATCCCTTTGCGGTCAGTTGGACGTCCTTCGCGGTCAAAGTCGAGATATTCTGCACACCATGGACACACAAAGAGAAACTGGTCGATGCTGACATACATGTGTTTGCAAAATGCATGGACGGTGTGAGGCATTGCCGTGACTAATTATTCATCAACATGTCTACTCCATTGCATCATACACAGTGTAACATACAATGACACATACGTAAAGCCTGTAGGGAGGCCGGGATGCTGCCGGTGCCCCGGGAGCGTCGGGGAGGGGGGATTGCTGGTTGTGTCGGGCAGCTTACGGCTCTCTTCTTGCTGACATCCCGCCCCTCCCCCCCCCCCCCAAATCCCTTTCTCTTTCACTCTCTCGATGTTGAAATAGGTGCAAACAGCAGAATAGAGAGTGAGGGCAATACGCAACAACAACAACAAAATAAAAAATCGCAATATGTTCTATGCTTCAAAGTTATGAACTTCCATGCAATTGAAATCAAGGAAAAACAAGGGACAGAGAAAAGAGAAAGAAAGAAAGAAAATGAAACTCAAATTTGCAAACTGTGCATCCTTTTTCTGGAGGATTGAGATATTCTGCGCAACACATCAGAGAAGAGCCTGAGCCTTATATGTCTGTCTGTGCATGATTGCTTGCGTGTGTGAGTGTCTGTGTGTCTGTGTACGATTTGAAGCAAGGGTGGGAAAGGCAGATCAGGCTTAGTTCGACTTTATATCAAAGTGTATTTTTCTCTCCCTCTCTGTCTCCTCTCTTCTTGCTAACACCCATCCCCCCCACCCCCCCCGAAATCCCTTTTCTCTTTTCACTCTCTCGATGTTGAAGTAGGTGCAAACAGCACAACAGAGTTATTGAGGCCAATACGCAACAACAACGACAACAACAATGACAACAACAACAACAACGACAACAACAACAACAACCAAAAAAAAAAATCGCAATATCTTCAAAGTCATTAACTTTCCATGCAATTGATATCAAGGGAAAACAAGTGAAAATCAAGGAAAGATTAAGGACAATACGGCAAAAAAAAAACAAAAAAAAAAAAAAGCGGCAATATCTTCTATCCTTCAAAGTTATTCACTTTCCATGCAATTGCAACCAAGGAAAAATAAAAGAGAAAGGAGGACAATGAGAAAAAGAGAGAGAGATAGAGAGAGAGAGAGAGAGAGAAGGAAACTCACGTTGGCAAACTGTGCGTCCTTTGCCTGGAGGGTTGAGATATTCTACGCACCACATGAGAAAAGAGCCTGAGCCTTACATGTCTGTCTTTGCATGATTGTTTGTGAGTGTTTGTATATGTGTGTCTGCGTACGATTGAAGAGTGCAATATCCTGAGTGACATCTGGTGGGAAATTTTCTGTATATCACTTTGAAGCACGTGAGGTCTAGAACCAAATGAAGGCAGAAAGAAAGGACAAGAATATTTAAGAAAGAAAAGAAACTTGCCTGCATGAGCTGCGTATCCTTCGCGGTCAAAGTCGAGATATTCTGTGCACCATGACAGGTTCAGAAGGTTCAAGTACACTATACACTATCTGAGCTGATTTCTACTTTGCTACGAAGCAGGGCTGCTAGAAATTTTTTCAAATTTTTTTTCAGCTTCATACATATCAGTAATGAAGGCCTGCAAGAGCTTTTAGGTGTCACACAAGTTTTGAGTGAGAAGGCGGTCGAAAGTTGTTGTCAGTTCGCGGCGCCGTGAACCGTCTCGCGGCGGCTTACACTATCTGAAAAAATTTGTTTTTTTCACAAAACATGTAAAAAGCGATAGATCTATGCAGGACTATGACGTTCGACATCGTACTTACGATTCTTTCAAGTTTGGTAACATGACGGCGTATGTTTTGTGTCTGTCACTGACTCTCACGGCGTCCATCAGCCGCGATTTTTTTTTGGAATTCACGTTACCTATCATAGCTACTGCGTCCGGACTCCTTCCTAATGCTTTACTTGTGATATATACAGTGTGTGCAGTACAAATTTATGACAAACGTGCGTGCACCTTCACAATTTTATACAAACCTTTATCTTCTTCAATGCAGCTGTCGATGTTCCTTGCTTGGGTTAATTCAGCCTGCTGAGCATGACAAGCACAGATAATTACTTGAAAACACTTCAAATACATGCATAAATGATGTTTCGTTTGAGGCTGGATGGCGGCAGGCTCACCAGGTTCTCTCCCGGCAGACTTAGTTCACGGCGTTCACGGCGTTCGCGGCGGGCTGGGTATCTACGACTCAGAAACTTTCTGCAAAACCCGCAGGCCTGCTCTTCTCAACAATAAACTCGGATCCGGTTTGTTTTAGCGATTTAGACCTACATCCATGGCTTCTACTTTATCGAACGCAGCTTGTCACACGTTCAGCCATCCCTTCCCCATTCACGGCGGTTGCGGCAGCTGTCGATGTGTTCCTTGCTTGGGTTAAGTGACCGGGACATCTTTCCTCCTCGCCCTCTGCCGGCAGTTGCTGCAGCGAGCCGGTGTTGGGGAGCTGAAGAAGGCAGCTGGTCGCCCGACCCGTCCTCGAACGCCGAGCCCAGCAAGCCGAGCGTTGGTTCACACGGCCTAACCCTAACCCCAAGCCTAACCCTAATAACCCTAACCCTGCAACCCGCTGAACGATATTCTCCGGCACGCTGGCAGGACCCGGCTGGTGCGGCCCAAACACACTGTTTCGAGTCACACGGCGAGAGACAGCGAGCCGAGCCGCCCCGACATAGCCCGGCAGCCTGGCGGGGTGCTGAACCCTAACCCTAACCCTTGCCTTGAGAAATGGCCTCTGCCGTGGGCTCGCCGGCCTCCGCCGCAAGTGGTCCGAATGAGGTCCTGGCTATGTTCTGCGTGATTGGACCCTTGATCCGGCCCGTATTAAAGTTTGGAGCTCGCGGCCGCAGGTTTGAGTTCAAACGGGCCCTTATCCCGCAAGGTGTGCCTTGAAGCTTATGTGACTGCAACCGTGACCGGGACATCTTAATTTCCTCCTCGCCCTCTGCCAGCAGTTGCTGCAGTGAGCCGGTGTTGGGGTGCTGAAGAAGGCAGCTGGTCGCCCGACCCGTCCTCGAATGCCGAGCCCAGCAAGCCGTCGTGAGCGTTGGTTCACACAGCCTAACCCTAACCCTAACCCTAACCCTAACCCTGATAACCCTAACCCTGCAACCCGCTGAAAGATTTCTCCGGCACGCTGGCAGGACCCGGCTGGGGCGGCCCAAACACACTGCTTTGAGCCCAAAAGGCGACAGACAGCGAGCCGAGCCGCCCCGGCATAGCCCGGCAGCCTGGTGGGGTGCTGAACCCTAACCCTAACCCTAACCCTAACCCTAACCCTAACCCTGACCCTGACCCTTGAATTGAGAGCGGCAGCTGCCGATGTGTTCCTTGCTTGGGTTAATTCAGCCTGCTGAGCATAACAAGCACAGATAATTACTTGAAGAAACTTCAAATACATGCATAAATGATGTTTTGTTTGAGGCTGGATGGCGGCAGGCTCACCAGGTTCTCTCCCGGCATACTTAGTTCACGGCGTTCGCGGCGGGCTGGGTATCTACGACTCAGAAACTTTCTGCATAACCCGCAGGCCTGCTCTTCGAAAGAACAAACTCGGATCCGGTTTGTTTTAGCGATTTAGACCTACATTATGCAATTTGTCACAAAAACTTTAACGCCGCGCATCCAAGACATACATTTTTGTTGCATCTTTGCACGTGTTACCTACTTTTGGTGTGCTTCATAATTCTTTAAAAGTAATATAAAAAACTTCTTAAATCCAATGATATCAAGACTGCATCCGTCAAGCCGGAGTGAGCGCTAAATAGATTATTTCACTAGCACTGAATTTCCAATTGCAAGAAGGAAGCTGAGACTTGTTGCGTAATCCTTATTAAACACAAGTTTCCCAAATTGATTTCGAACCACAAGAAATATATACATATGTTTTTTATTTCAGTACTCATCGCTGGTAAATTTTAAGTGGAATAACATTATAGTGAGACTCATGGTCGCGGCAGTTACTTATAGGATGGTCATTTTATAAAAGCAACGGATCCCAAACTTGAATATCATTCATTCATCGCCCTCGCTCTTATCGTCGCTCTCGCTCTCACTGCCTTGTTGAACCCAATCTGCATCTTCACCCTTGGAGGGTTGCTCTTCTTGGTCCAGTCCAAAGTAAGTCTTCTCCGAGCGGGTGCTCCGGGAAGATCTCCGCAAAGACGACGATGCAAACGCAGGCGCAGCTGTCGGTTGCTGGCACTGCGCGCTTGCACTCCATTCTGAAAAGGTATGTATATAAATGTATGTATGTGTGAATGTATGTATTGATGTATATATGTATGTATAAACATATGAATGTATTAATGATTTAATGTATGCATTAATTCATCAATGTATTTATTGACAGATACGTAGTAAATGATCACCCTGATGCAAGGTTTTCTGCAGACTGCAGAAAGACATTTGCTTAGTAACCCCTGAGCCTGCTTGCGTTTTTTTTCTGCCACCGGTACTAAGACGCATGCGTTTCTGACTGAGTCTGGCAGCTGCAGGCTTACTCGGCGAGGACCCTGCCGCGACTGCGGCAGCTGCAGACACGTTCGGTGAATTAGCGGACACTGGCGCGATCGCTGCAGGTGCCGCCAGCGCCGCAATAGCACGTTTCCGAGGGACAACTGCAGACACATCTGGCGAGGACCCTACCACGACTATGTCAGCTGCAAGCACACTTGACGAGGATGATGCAACAATCGCCGTGCGCGTTGCAGGTGCCGGCTCAGAAGAAGCAATTTCCCCAGGAACAGCTTGAGGCACATCTAAAATAGGCTTTGCCGCGACCATAGCAGCTGCAGGTACACTTGACGAAGGACCTGCCGCGAACGCCGCCGCGAGCGCTGCTGGCGCTGGCGCAGCAGAAGCTCCATTCACTTCATCCGCGGATGTGGAGGCAGAGGCAGGCAATGGACGTTGGCCATCATTCCAAGCATTGATGAGATTTTGTGCGAGCGCAGACTTGGGCCCACTTTTAGACAGTCCGAGTTGATTGCATAATGCTTTCAGTTGCTGCCGAGCAGGCGGCAGTCAGTGCTTCGACAGTTGGTGGTTCCGGGCCATCGAGTAGCTGCTGCGGAGTCACATGGGGCTTGCGGGGCTTTCGCGCTCTTTGTTTTTGCCTGCGTATCCCTGACGTTGATAGTAGTCGGAATTCGCGCAAGCTCAAACTGTTGTTGCAGTCGAATAAAATTTGCATCCCTTCTGGAAACGTTCCCTCCGACCCCTCCTTGCCAGGCATCGCAACCACTCGCATGGTCGGATGGAGGATCTGACAGAAGTACCGGTCGGAGCAAGAGCTGCGAGCGCTTGCGGCAGCTCCCGCGATATTCTCGGAAATCCCAAAGAGCAGCTGTCAACACATTATTGGTACAGATGCAATAATTCAAATTCACGATCGATTTTACTACTACACAGAGCCACAGATCACGAATCTCCTTGGTATAGTACAGCTGCAGATCGCTAGATTACCTTTTCATGGAATCTCTCGAAGCTCTGCCTCTGACCTTCCCTTTCCACCCCCCCCCCCCCCTCCAAATTCTCAAATTGATTATGTACCTTCAGACGCCAGTGGGTGCTCACGGGCAATTGCTACTCCTGGTTCGAAAACCTTGTTCCCCTTGGAATCCAGGTACCAGTACCTACAAATGCATGTAGGTATAGAAGCCCTAGGGATAACGCATTCTATTGACTAATGATGATCAAATAAATACACTAAGGCTAAGCTAACTAATGAACCTGATTGAACAGACTTTCTTAACACCCTGGCCGATTCTGTTGTCAGCCGGCTTTGAAGTTGCGATGTGTGGCGTGTCCAGAACGGGTTCCTTAATTGTGTCGTTAAAGTCTCTCACCGTGAATTGTTCGGGGACCCACGTGGGTTTTCGGCCGCTGTCGAAAGAGGTCTGCAAATTCAGAAGCTTGGTAGATAACAAGTCGCCTGGTGACTTGCTGTCGCCACGCCTGCTTCTTGACGAGGTTGATATGCTAATCTGCGCATAACAGCATTCAATGGACAATGCATGACAGCATTTCAGTGAATCCATCCATCCCTCAACCCATCCATCCATCTATCAATCCATCCATGTATAAAACGAAGGCGTTCAAGGCCTAGGGATGTATGAAAAGGGCACCTGCTGGGCCATATCACCATGGCAAGGGGGGTAAGTTGCCGTTTCGAACTCAAAATTTGTTTCTCCAAATGTGTCTTGCAGCCACTTCCTGATGCCTGACCAGAAATTGATGAGGCCGTAGGATTTGACGTTGGCTCCGTTGTCACCCGTTTGCAGGACAAAACGCCTATAGAAGAATGCGGTATTACGCTGTACTTGCTGTCATTATTTATCTGCCTTGCAATGTGGCGGCTGGGTTCGGGTCTCGTGCGTTGGTGCTGGCGCCCGCCAACTGGCGCGGCTGGCTGGCGCAGGTCCATCCGTGTTTTACGCCTGCGGGGATGCTGGCGCCCGTGGGGCTCCTTCCGGGGCAGACGGCGCGCCTGCCCTGCCCCGCGCAGGGCCTCCTGGCCGTGCTGGACATCCCCCGCAAGACTCTGTGGGCCTGGCGGGAGGGGCAGGGTGGGCCGCCCGTGCACTGCAGCCGGCGGCTAGCAGACGCCGAGGCGCAGCGGCTGCTGAAACAGTCCACGGCCCTAGTGCTGGCGGCGCCCGGGGGCTTGGACTCTCTGCCGCTAGGCACGCGGAGTCTGCTTGCTATGCTCAACTTCTCGCGAGTCTTTGTTGCGCCGCAGGCGCGGCGCTCGCTGGCCCTGGTAGCCCGAGCCATGCCTGGCGTCTGGTCGGAGCCGCACCACGTGGTCCGCTCCTCCCGGCTGCCGGCCGCGCCCGGACAGCGCTGGAAGCCCCTGCAGGTGGGCTACCGTTCGCTGGCGAGAGGCAGCCCCTCGCAGCTCTTGGCGAGATTCCAGGAACTGCAGGCTTTGCTGGGAGGGCCCAACAGGCGGGGGCTGCTGGAAGAACCTGACGCGTGCTTGGAGTCGGCCGTCCGGGACGTCTGGCGCAACCGTTTCTGGCAGCGGCCCCACGCCCAGCGCGCCTTGGGGCGTTTGAGCGACCCCGAGCGCGCGGCGGTCCGCAAGGGTTTGCTCATTGTGGAGCACAACGACTGGGCAGACCTGCGTGCGCTACTGCTGCAACAGCAGCCCACCAAGCCCACTAAGCTCCAGAGTCAAGTCTGGAACCGCCTGGTTATGGAAGATACCTGCCAGGCGTCGCAGGCGCTGGAGGAACTCTGGCGACTGTGCCAGCAGCCCTCCAGTGCCTGCTACCCATTAGGAGCGCGCTCCGCCCTGCCGGACATCTTGTTCGGCAAACCGCTGCGCTGGCAGCGGACACCGTTGCTTTTTTCCTGCTGCCTGCAGGAGCTAGGCCGGATAGCCAACCTCCGGGGAGAGCTCCGCATGGCGGCAAGGACTGCCGTCCTGCTAGTCAGGCGGCTCGAGAGCCCCGTGCCGGACTGGCCTTGGCAGGCCACGCCTGCGCCCAAGTGCCGCCTGCTGGTCTGCGACATAGCCTGCGGCCCCCCTCCCTCTCCGCCACAGGTGAACTGGTGGCCGCGTGAGCCCCCGGATGGCGAGCTAGAACGCTACCTCCTGCTACATCTGATATTAGCCGCGCCTCTGCAGCCGGGCTGCCCGGAATTAAGCGCAGCCTGGGACGCTGCGCCCACGGCCCTGCGACAGGGTGTTCTGGAGGCAAGGGCAGGCCAGCACGAGCAACTACAGATCTGGCACCAGCGAGACGCTGTCGCATCTGGTGCCAGGGCAGCCAAAAGAAAAAGATAGGACACGAGAAGCGGGGGCGGGGCGCGGGGCGCGCGCGGGGGCTCCCTGCCCCCTCGCCCCGGGGGGAAATGGGAAAGAAAAAGAAGAAGAAGAAAGAGGGAAGAGAGTGATAATGCAACAACAGCACTTATCCGGTGGGCAAGCGGCGCCGGCTGTCTGCAGCCGGCCATGGCTCCTCCTACGTGACTGGTGCATAGACCAGGGCGCGGGCGGGCAGCTGTTGCTGCAACTAGAGCAGGACGATGATGCTGCCGGCGGCAGCATCGTCTGGCTGGTGCTCTTCAACTTGTCCGTCCGCGAGAGCAGACAACACGAGGTGGCTTCGCTGCTGGAATCCCTGCGCACGGCTCCCCCGCGCGCCGGGGGCCGAGCCCGGCCGCGTGCGGCCCTTGCGCCTGCCTCGCTGCTCAGCCAACAGCTACAGGAGGCGGGCCAGGAAATCCTAGCACGGCAGGGCCGCGTCGTCGACGAAGACGGTGGCGGCGGCGCCCTGGCGGGCTACGAGCTACAGGCAGAGGCGCGCGCCGCCCCGCGCGGAGACCCACCGGTAATGATAGGCGACGTGCGCTTCCGGCGCCGCGGCACCCCCGCGCCCGGCCGCTCTCTTCGAGAATTTTCGTTGCTGGAAAAGGAATGGGCGCTCGTGCTAGTAACACAGCCTAATATGCAGCTGCCGGTGCGCGGCGCCCTCCAAGCCTTGCTGGCGGCTAGACCCCGCGCCGGGAAAGATGAGGAAAAAGAAGAAGAAGAAGAAGAAGAAGAAGAAGAAGAAGAAGAAGAAGAAGAAGAAGAAGAAGAAGAAGAAGAAGAAGAAGAAGAAGAAGCGGGGCCCGGCCGTGCCGCTTACCCAGAACTAGCCCTAGCCTGCGACCTGTGATCTAAATCTCAGTACGAGCTTTTTTTATTAACTTTTTAATTTTAAATTCTTGCATCTTGCATTTTCATCAAGCAGTTACTGCGCCGGAGCTGTCGGAGCCGAAGCCGCCGGAGCCGAAGCCGCCGTCTCCGTCGTCGCCGTCTCCGTCGTCGCCGGAGCCGCCGTCTCCGTCGTCGCCGGAGCCGTCGGGGCCGAAGAAGAATTCTCGTACATCAGCCTGCAAAACTTCGTAGAAGAAATTTTCGAAATATATATCGTCGTGTGTCAGCCTTTCTGTGGCTCCTTCGCGGCCAATGTTGTCGTACCTCCTCCACTGGAGCTCGTTCACTTTCGACCACTCAGTCATTAATGTGTCCACCAGATCTGCATACTTCCCGCACATAAGCCTCAGGCGGTATTGCCGTCTTGCAGTAAGCAACAGCAGAAACCACAACCTGTTTTCTTTGTCTGACTCGATCAGCGTCTTTATGTAAAACTGACAAAAACCCGGGATTTCCTTGTTTAGTTCGAGTTCCGTGGCGAGTGAGCGCAGAATCATTGCCATCAAGCGCTGGAAATCGAGTGCATGAGGTTGCCCCTTAGCTTCCATGCCATCACGCAAATCAAGAAGTTTAGAAAATCCATGCTCTTCCTCCCAGAAAATTTCAGTAGTAATCAGCTTCGTCAGGAATAGCATCTCCTGTGGAAGTTCCGTGCTATCGTATATTTGTGCCAGCTCCTGTTGAAGTCGTTCAAAAGTCCAATAGCTGTACGGGCGGCATTCCGGTGGCTCCAGTACCCTCACTATCTCAAGAAAGCTCTCGGGGGGGATAGAGGCGCTACTGCGTCGCGATGATGTGGTGGACGGGGGACCGGTTTCTTCCGGTCCCCGCTCTTTTGTCTTTTCCTTGCTCTCTTTCTCCTTCTTCTTCGCTAAGGGCGAAGAAGAGGAACCGAGGCTCTTTGGCGTCAATAGATTAGGAGGTTTGGTACCCAGCAAGCCACTGGGACTTTGTACCAGTGGCTTACTCTTGGTTTTGTCGGGGTCGTCGGACAAGTCGGAGTCGGAGTCGGAGTCAGAGTCATCATCTTCCAATGAAGGGGGTTTGTCTTTAATGCCTGCCTCGCCGTCGCCGGGATTCCCCTTAATGCCTGCCCCGCCGTCGCCGGGATTCCCCTTAATGCCTGCCCCGCCGTCGCCGGGGTTCCCCTTAATGCCTGCCCCGCCGCCGTCGTCGATGGGGGGCTTTTCGAGCGCCAGCCCCGCTTGAACACTGGTTATCTGCTTCTCAAGGGCCTCGGGCGTTTTCTATTATTGTTGCGATATCAGGATCAGTATTGGTGATTATATCGGGCTTGTTGCGTATGGTAGTGGAATAGCCCAAGATAAGAGGCAGAAGCTCCTTCAGCGCTTTACCTCTTATCTCTTCACTCGCCTTAGGCGAATAGTCCTCCCCCATACTCAGCACAACAAGATCATACAGCGTCGCACACAAAATCCTCTGCTCAGGGGAGTTTGACCAAACTTCGAGATCATCTGCGGTTGGAAGGGATTCGTAGTCTGCTGGATCTAAATCACTTTTTACCTTGTTTAGAAATTTGCTGTATGCAATAACGTGTGCGGAGTTGGCAACTAATGATCGGAAATTAGACAAGCTGCTAGCCTCGTGGACCTTTGGTAGATCGTCCTGACTCAAGGAGGTATTTAGGCAAAAGCTTCTGACAAGCCTAGCCCATGCGATTGCCAGACGGGTAACCTCGTTGACGCTTGAACTAGTAGCATCTTTGGACATGCTAAACAAAGAGGCACAGCCCTTTGCTGTGCAAAGGCTGCTGCAGGTATCTGCCTTTAGTATAAGAGAGCCCTGGCGGCTGCCGAAGGCTCTCTTCTCTCTCCCTTCCTCCCCCCCCTCCCTCCCTCTCTTCTCTCTCCCTTTCCCCCCCCCCCTCCCTCTCTTCTCTCTCTCTCCCTCCCTCCCTCCCTCTTTCCCCTCTTCTGTCTCTTTCTCTTTTGCCTCAGTTTTCAGAACGCGGAAGATTCTTGTGCAACAGCAAAAAGGAAAAGCAGCGCGCTACCCCATGGATTGGCAACTTGGCGGTCCGTTATTTGATTGCGCTGTTCAGTTCATCATGTGTTGGGCCTCCCCCGCCAGGAACAGAAGCCCGGCGGAAAGAAGCCATACCTGCAGCCGTGCTTGCGGGTGGGTGCGCGGTGGGCGCGGCTCGCTTTGGTCGGCCTGCCTCGTCTCGGGGGCCCTGCACTACTGTCACAAATCCAATGGCTGCGCACGACAGGGCACCTGTCCGTTGACGGGTTTACTTACTTCCTTCCTTGACCTAGAGGCATCCGCGGACGACCTGCAGCACGGAGGGCCCTTGCGCGCTAGGTCCTGGTCCGAGGGCCGCGCGCGAGTCTCCTACGTGTCAGGCCTGCCCGCCCTGGCCCTTGCGGTGCCTACAAAATGCACCTGTGCACCGCTCTACCTGCCTACCATGCAGCGCAGGCTGTCTCTTGAAAGGGTCTGGCGCCTCGGCGACCGCAGCCTGATCTACAGACTTTGGCTTGCGCAATTGCCTGGCCCTTGCTCGGAGGCTCCTGCCTGCCTGCGCAGCTTTGCTGCGCTTCTTGCCCAACTACTGGTTGTGGGTGGGCTGCGTTGGATCTGGGGGTACTTGTTGCTGTTGCTAGCCTCTGACAGGCAGCAGGTGCCAGCTGACATAGCGGTCCCGCAGCTGATACCCGAAACTTTAGCCTTGTACAACTCCTTGCTCACTACGACGCCTCGCTTTCTGCTTGGCGGCTATGGCCCCCGTGCGTGGGTTGTTGTAAACCTACGCGCGTTCGAACGCGAAAAACTCGCGCATGTACAGCCCTCTCTTTTGTCCCTGGGAAAGAGGATATAGGAGCGCAGCAGAAGAGAGAAAAGGAGAGAGGGGAAGGGGGGGGGGGAGGTTTCGAGGTTCCCCCCCCCCCCTCCTCCCTCCTCCCTCCCTCTCTCTCCGTTCTCCCCTTCCCCCCTCGTTCCCTTCCCCCCTCGTTCCCCTGCAGGGCCCCCCCCCCCCCCCTCATCGGCCTAACATACATAACTAAGAAGACAGGAGCTTTCGCACAAGCCACTGAGGTGCTAACGACATGGACGGAGTTTGGAAGGTGGCGAGGTTTTTTTTGGGCGATTTTGGTAGTACGACTGAGGATGGTTCAGAGCCGTCGCCGCCGTATGGTCTTGTATTTGCTCGCATCCTTTGCGCTATCTGCGAATTGCGATTAAGGCAGACACAGGCAACATTGTGTTATTCGACACGCTGTGTTGGGAGCAGGATCATTCGGCAAAACAGAAGCTCAAGGATTCGAGCGTGGTACTAACATCCTTACCAGGGCCACCTCTGGTGGTTGGCCCCCAATTCCCTGCAGAATCTGCCGCTTCGTACAAGACTGCTTGGATCCGAATTGTCATTGCCTTGCTACAGGTAATAGACAAAATCAGAAATGAACCAAACTCAAAGCACTGGAGCCCCCGGCTGATCACCGAGTTATTTGTTCAATACTACGTCGAGCAGTGGGATGGCGCCCTGGGGGGAAAAGTACACGTCGCTCCCTTTGATATCTGGCGGAATATACACTACATCCAGATTGGAAGCAACTACACGCAAGGGGAGGATGGCTTGAATAGGGACAGCAAAGTGCTATTGCAAAGAAATACTTCGACGAGTATGTTGCTTTCGCAAATGAGGGATGCCAAAAAAGCGACCAGAAAATCCGTTGCGAAAAAGTGGCTTGACATCAGTGCGGACGAGATGGTAATACCCACTGTGGCAGCTGTTTGGCAAGAGGGCGATACTTGGACTAATAACAGTCCCAATCTGGCTGGAGCCACCCACTTTGTGTTTTGGCTAGCTACGTTTGCTAAAACAGTAGTTGAGACGAAGGGAACCTCGACTGACAGCAAAGCCCCTGATTCTGACAAACTCGCACTGCTTCTGCGATCCTCTATCTGTACACCGAGCTCTGTAGAGGAGATTGCAACAGGACTTGCTTACGAAGATGGGTCTTTGCGGGTGGAAAGCCGCAAAATCAGCAGAGCTAACTTCAATAAGGAATTTATCGGGTCGGTGCAGGGGGCTTTTTCCACGCCCGAGTCTGGCGTCCCCACCGATTTGGTACATTGCGTTGGTGTTATACTGGCAGCGTTACAAATCTGGGGTGAAAGTATCAGCACGGAGGTCATGCGCAAAGCGTTATCGCAGGAGCTATTGGAACAAGTGTTCTCCCGCAACAAGGAAAAGACGGGCGGCAGTGGCGAAGAGAGAGTAGGGTCGGACGGCGCAGAGCATTTACCGATATCTGCGAAAGGAGAAGACGAGTACAAGGAAGAGGAAGAGGAAGAGCGGCGAAAAAAAAAACAACAAATACGTGCGAAGCAACAAACAGAAGAAGAGCGGGAGAAGAAGAAGAACACAAGAAGAAAATCTGAGGCAAAGCTAGATCTGCCGGCCGGCGGAGCAGAAGCCACAGGTGGTGCTAATAGCACAGAATCCATTGCTTCAGACAGCTCTGCTTCTTCTTCTCGATCGAGTAACCCACCCCCCGCTCCAGCGCTTCCAGCCTCAGTCCCAGTCCCAGTCACAAGAGCGCCAGTGCCAGTGAAACTGGAAGAGAAACGATCATCCAGTGAACAAAAACCAGAAAGCTCTGGGGGCGACATTATGGGTGAGCTGCAAGCAGCAATGTCCATGAGGAAGGAGGGGACGACGAAGGGGAAGACGAAGGGGAGGGGGAGGAATAAGAACAACAAAGAACAAGTTCTGGAAACCCCACCAAAACCTGATCCGGAAAAACAAGATCCTACTGTAGAAAGAAGAATGACTCGGAGCATGGCGCGAAAACTCGTGAATCCCGTCGAGAGAACAAACAAGAAAGTCGAAAAGGTAGCAGAATTTATCAGAGAAAACCCGGCGGACGAATCTATCACCCATCCCATCACTGGAGGAGATCTCATTGTCATGGGCGTATTCCCCGCTCTGCGCGTTTTCGTTTTGCTAAATCCCGATGCAGCAGCAGAACAGTCGTCGCCGTCGTCGACCAAAAAGCGATACCAAGTGCGCCCCATGCCAACGTACAGCAACTGGATGCAACACTTTAGCAAAAAAGTAGCCGATCTAAAGAACGAGGTTGAAAGGGCCACGGGCGCCAGCCTGTTACGGGTGCCCGCAAGGCTACTTCAACGCCAGACGGGTGCCGTCAGTGGCTCCGGCCCCTATCATCTGTACGCAGAATTTGTACCGTCAAAGCAGTCAACGCCATCATCAAGCACGCAGGTCGGGTTAAATTTCTGCAAAAGAATTTGACACTGAGCTCTGTATTCTCCTCAGACGACGAGAAGGAAACACTCCTTCCGTACAAAACCTATCGAGACTGCTTGATGCTGGCCGAGAAAACCCTCGAGGAAATGACTCGGCCAAACCGACAACAAGCGGCGGAGGATGTGAGCTTCATTGAAAATTTCCTGAATGAATTTAGCAAGAAATTCGAAGCCACCAAACCCAAAAAGGATGGGCAAATCCTTGGCCGGCTTGGCAGCGCCCACAACAAAGAATGGCTCAGCCCGGTAGACCATGCAGTCTACGCGGCGCTGGACTATTGCATGCACACCAACGAGCACGTGCACACAAGCAGCGTCAATCGTACTACAGTTCGCTACACAGTTCTTGGAGCGGTGAGAATCCAGAACAATGAACACCTTTTGCTTGTCATGAATCAAGCCAAAGAGAATCGAGCCCAAGAGATGCGCGCAGTATGGACCACTTCTCTTTCAGGCGAGAATGCTTGGTGGGACACGACGAGATTGCAGCTGTGCCCGGATTTCTTGCCCGATGTCTTGGCCTCGCGTCTAAACAAAGCGCTCGGTCGAGAAGATGGCGACGAAACACAATTTCCTCGTTTGGCCATGAACGACTATAAGAGCAAAATTGTTTCATACGTAGCATCATCTAGCGATACACACGGATTGTTTGGCAACCTTGAGGAAAATTATACTTGTTACACTGACGCGCTGAAAGAAATCTTGAGTTTGGTCTTTGATGGGGGAACGGAAAAAAGCAACGTGCTGGACCCGGCGGCGGGACCTCTAGCCTTTGTCGATGTAGCGCACCTGCTGAACATAAAAGCATTGACCTTCGCCCCCCGTGCCTTGAAATAGAAGTCTCGCTGGCTCTTTTTTTTTTTTGTGTGTCGTCTGCTTTTAATTAAAAAAAACAAAAAGAAAACTAAGATTTGGCAACAGCAATCTCTCTCTCTTTTTTTTTCACATGTAGACCCGACTCATTTCCCCAAAATAGCCCTGGCGCACACACTGTCCTACGTATTGGATGTTGTCCTCCCGGCGCGCCGCACGCGTGACATAGTCGACGACGCACTGTTTCAGCAGCGAGAACAGCTGTTGCGCCTCGGGGGGCGGCGTCCTCTCGCGGGTACGCAAGACGCGCGCCCAGTCCTGCACCTGCTGCTGACAAGCCGTGCGCGCGAAGCCGGCGTGGTCTTGGTTCGCGGCCGCCGCCAGGCAGTGCGCTTCCAGCAGGACGCGGGAGTGCCCTTCCTTGGCGGGCAGCGCCCACCGATGAGGCAGCTCCTCGGGATACGGCAGCCGGGCATAAAAAAGCATGTCTTCGTGCGCCCACTCGGACTTGGGGGAGCAGTTAAGGTGCGGCAGGTACATGTCCGTCACGCCCTGCGTCTGCACACGCACCTGCTTGCCCTGTAACAGGCCGTCCTCCCCGCACACGCCCATGAACTTCCACAGTACCTCAGCTCCGCCCACCGCGCTTTGCTGGCGGGGGTCCACTCGATCCCAGTTTGTCGCTACGTTGGTGACTAGCGGCAGCTCCCCGATCGCTCTCTCCAGGTCGCTGCGCTTCGCAATGACAACGTCGCACGTCTGCACCTGGACCGCCTTGTCGCCGCTGTAGCACGTGACGGCCGAGCCAGGGACTTGTCGCGCCGGGTCCGCCCGGGTCTGTGCTTCGCAGGTTATCACGACCTCTCCGCATTCTACATCCTCCGGCCCCGCCTCGCCAAACAAACTCCGTCTGCTGTCCATAGCCTACAAAAAAATAAAAGAGCCCGCCACTTGTTTTCCTTAGCACAAGGGAGAGGGGAAAGAAGAAAGGAGAGAGGGAGGGAGGGGGGGGGGAGGGAAAAGAAAAAGGAGAAGAGGGGGAGGGAGGGGGGGGGGAGAGAAAAACACCCCCGCACCTCGCTCTCCTTTTTGGTCTTATAAGAAAGAAGCGGAGGGCATGGCACAGAACGAGTTCGATGAGCTGCTACAAACGCTGCTGACAGCGTTGAAACCAAGCTCCAGCCCCTGCAAAGCGCTGCTCCATGTAACGCAGCGGCATCTTATCCTTGTCAGCGGCGATGAGGCTACCGCGTTTGGCGTTCGAGCCTACATGCTTACCGAGGGTCCGGCAAAAGCTCGGGAAAAGATCCTTGAACGAGTGAGGAACGACGCAGAGGCCTTGAAAAATTCGGAGACTGTGCCCCAAACCAGGGGGCTGGCGTGGCTCCCCGCAAGTGCGAGCAAAGATCTGTCGGACAAGACAAGAACAAACCTAGGGCATCTTGTGGAATTGGTGCAAAATGCAGAGTACCACGAGGTGGTGGGTAACCACGCTCAAGTGTTCGAAAAGACGCGAGCATGTACTTTGAATGTCCTAAGAGCAATGTCTGCTGGAGAGGCGAAAGACAACTACTTGCTTATTCTGCAAGAATCCGAGCACTGGGGAGACACCCACCTGCTCAAGTGGCTCAAGAATGAAGAAGCAAAGGCCAGGGTGTCCGGCCTGGAAAAGCTATACCGACAATTACACAGCCTCTCTACGCTCATACCACAGCCGCGAGATGCGCAATGCAGCTACCACGTGTGGTCCGGCATATCGCCCTATGCTATTTTTAAGCGACCAGCAAGGGAGCCAGCTGTGCAGGAGCTTTGGCTAGAGTGTTCATTTGTGTTTGTCGGGCTGGAGCGAGATTGGTGCATGCTTGCCGACGACGATAGGCTGCGCGTGCCACCAACCACGCTCTGCGACCCCGAGGGGAGGGTCTGTTATTATCCCGTGCCTAATCGGCTGCTTCCTGTCCAGATGGGGGAAGAGGACAAGCGAAGAGTTCTGGGTCTAGTGCACTACGTGCTGCTGGTCTGCAACACGTACGAGAGGCTGGGGCAGGCCGTCCACAGTGACGACTCACCCTTGGCTCACGTAGTGCACGACTTGTTGGTCAACGTCATTCCCTGTGAAGACCAAAGACACTTGGGCGACGCATTGCGCCTAGTCATGAAGCTGGACGTGTGGGCCTCGGCGACTAGGCGCGGTGCCCCGTTCTTAGAGCGACTGCTTTTAAACAACCGTGGTCTGGCAAAGAGCATCTACAAAGGCATGCACGAGCCCTTGCTCTACCCCTACAAACCGTTCAGGGTCTTCTATGACGAATGCGTGTACTTGTACCAAATACTTTGTCGCCTAGTGACAGATCCCCAAGGGCCTGACAGTGCGTGTCCCAAAAAAAAATTTTTCACCGACGCTCTTGCGCATTGGTACGAAGACGTCGTCGGGCCCAGCGAGTTTCAAAGCGAGGAGAGGGGGTGGGAGAAACATCTGGGTGCCGAGATACACGGTGCCATGAAGGCAGAATCAAAGCCAGCATATGCCAGCGCTGCCACGCGCCCAGCTCAGCCAGACGGACAAGGCTCGTGGCGCGGTAAAACTGCAGTTCATACTCACAGCCACGTGGCGAGGGAGAAACCCAAGACACTAGTAGCTGCTGACGACGATTGGCGCCTCCAGGTCGCTGCTGGCAATTGGCGCCTCCGGGTTGCTGCCGACGCGCACGCGCTGCTACACCAGACGCTGCCCCGCTCCGATCGCTTGTTTACAAAGCCCAATTCACGAAGTGGAGTTAGCTACGGAATCAGAGTACACAGCAACAACTTTAATAAATACATTCCGAGATAGCCCTCCGGGGGCTGATTTTATTAAAAGGTTTTTATTAGCTCTTGGGGGGTCTCTGGCAAAGACTCCCAGAAAGCTTCCAGCACGTTATCTAAAAGAACAAGAAGCTTTTGCCTGTAGTCGCTGAAGGCCACGTAGTGCTGGCGCGCTGTTTCTTCACTGTGCTCGTGGTAGTTGGCGGCCAGGGCGCGAACCTTGCGCAGCTGGCTGACCCGCGGGGTTCGCGCCCTGCCGGCGTTTTGCCAGAGAAAAGTCTCGCTGAGTTTGCGCAGGTGGAAAAGGCGGAGCGTTCCGGCGCGTTCCGGCGACGCAAAACCTGTGCGGGCTAGCGATTCGGCCAGCAGCCGCTCGAGCAGCTCCGGGGGGGCAAGCCCTGCCACCCAGGTCGGTGAGCCGGCACCGGCGAGCTCCGGGTAGCGGACGGAAAACACAAAGCCGCCTGCCTCGGCAGGCGGCGCCCAAAGCCGCCATTCGTCCAAGACTCGAGTGAGTAGGTGGACTTGCTGCCCTCCCTCGTTGCTGTTGTTGGGCAGGCGGAGCCGCTGCAGGGGCAGCGGCTGCTTGTACTGGCGATCGTAATAGAATCGACTGGTTTTGTGAATCGCCGCCAATTCAAAGGGGTTGCTGAGATCTAGCCAATACCTGGCGGGCGTACCGCCCCGGCGCAGCGTGACTCCAAACTGCAGCTTGCAGATGATCTCGGATCTAGGCATGGGGCACTGGCTAAAGAGGCACAGCAGCAGCAAGCCTAGCAGGTCTCGGTAGCGCGAGAGCCCCGGCTCCTGGCTGCGGGCCGCCTGCTGGGCCAGCCCCCGCACGAAATCGCGCGCAGGCAACGGCACCCCGTAACGTGCTAAATAGCGGCGTCCAGCCCAGTTGCGCGCGGCAGCCAGGTCCGCCAAGCCTACTGCGAGCTCTCTCTCCTTGGGGTGAAAGGATTGTTCCGTGTCTGCCAACATGCGCAGGTTCTTAATGGTCGAACTGAAGACCCGGGCGGCGCTTACTACCAGCGACGTGCGCCGCCTTCTATAACAGGAGGCGGCGGTGCACAGTACCGGCCCGCGCAGGCTCGTCACCAGGAAAAGGCACCTTTCCCAGGACATATCCGGCTGCCTGGTCAAGTGCTCGACCCAGGCGGGCAGTTGGCGGCGCAGGGTGGTGCGCCAGACGCCCTCTCTGGCGACAAAGAAAAACAGACTGGACTCTAGCGACGGACCCCCGCGCCGGAATCTGGCGCGGGGCTCCGCCACTCGACTCAGAAAGCCCAAGAACGACAAGACAGCAATCTCTGCGCCTGCTACCGAGCGGGGCCCGGACCTGACTGGGCCCACTCTTTCTGCTTGAAAGGGCTTACACAGAGCCTCTACATAAAAGCGTTGCATCTCGTCCTGCAAGCGATCCCCTATGCGCCTCGTCGGCAACGAGCCCGGCACCGTTGCGAGCAGGGGCCAGAGGGCATCTGGCTTTTGCTTATTAAAAAGAGAGGCTAGCTTCTAGCTTATCTCGGATGGCTGCCACAACTTGCTTGGGGATGTATAATTTAGCGGGGCGCATGGGCTCGGGCAAAGCTTCTCGATCGAGGGTGCCTAGACTCTCCTGTCTTAACAGGTTCCAACGTTGTGCCCACTTGGCTTCGCTAATGTCTGAATTCGCTTGTAGTAGAGCGAGCGGGAAAATGCACCAGTTTCTGTCAAAGAAAGGCCCCCAGTACTCGGAGGAGAGCTCCTGTCCAGTTCTGTCCGGGGCGCCCGTGGCGAATTTCACGATCGCCAGGTCGGGCCTGTGAGGGAAGGGGGTGACCTCCTGCACGACGAGCTTGTGCTGGAGGAAGTTTTGCAGAGCAATCAAGACTGCCGTCCGTTTGGTTCCGCTAGTTTTACCGCCATAGTAGTCGAGAATATCCCTGGTAAAGAGGTATTGGGAAGGCCAGTCGCCATATTTCAAGTCTTTGACCAGAAAGCGGTAAGCGTAGCGGACGTCTAGGCTCCGGCAGACCTGGGCCCCGGGGATGGCTGGGTGCGCCCACAGGTCGGTGGGCGGTACGAGATTGATTTCCTGTTCGAGTCCGCCCTGCCGCATCCTCCTTTGAACCTCTGCCCAATATTGGGTTTCTTGGCCGAAGCCGAGCTTGACCTCCTCTAGTTCGTCTTCCGACAATGGTGTCCAGGCAACGTACTTTTGCCACTGATGCTCTCGGCGGTCCTTGGCGGTTGCGATATTGGTCCAGAAGTTGAGCGGCTGGTTGGTTCTGGTGCCCCAGCGCTGAGCTACTTGCTGGAAACCCTGCACCTCAAAGCCCAGGACGGGGGGCGGGCCCCTCACACCCCCCGAGCTGCGGCGCCGAGCGGCGCGCCTAGCGCTGGGTGGTAAGTTTTGCACAGGGGTGTCGTTGTTGTCGTCGTCGGCGGCGGCGGGGGCGCGCAGGCTGGCAGTGCCTCGGATAATGTCCCAGCCCCGCAGGTGCGTTAGGGCCTGCAGGTCGGCCTCGCGTTTGCGCTGTGCGCTTGCGGGCAGGGGTTCGAGGGACGTGCCCTCGGGCGAAAAGCGCTCGGTGAGCTCCTGGGCGGCCGAGCCGACCTGCACAGAGAGACCTTTGCCGTCGGAGCCTAGGCGCGCGTGCCACTGGGGCGGGCGCAGCACTAGGTCGATCCAATTAACTAGCTCTCTCCCCCTGCGTTCGAAAAAGAGTGGGAGAATATAAGATTGCTGTACGATGCGCAAGGTGTGCTGTGCGCCGCGTGCCAGGACGGCCAGGTCCTCAGTCGAAAGAGCGGAATGGTAGGCGGGCAACGAGGGGAGCTGGAGCAAGCCGGGCAGGTCGCTGGCCTCGAGGTCGTGCAGCATGGTCTCGCTGAGCGGGCGTAGGGCCTTGGGGGTAAAGAGGCGGGCCCAGTCCATGTTGCCGGGGCCGGTGCTCTGCCTTAGCCAGCCCACGTCGTGGCCCTTGTCTGTGGTGATTCGGATGATCCGCGTCGCGTAGTGCTGCAGGGCAGAGCGGAAGAAGTCGGTCCACTCCGGCGGGCGCAGGGGCCGCCGGCGCGAGGCCTCGTCGCTAGCCCAGTTGTGGTACGTCTTGTAGGCCAACGCGCCAGGGAACAGTAGACGCGCGGGCGCGCCGTCCCCCGTGTCCCCGGCAAGCGCGGGCCAGACGCGTTGTTCAATATCGAGCAGACAAAAGTCTAGCAGAGAGGAATAGCCGGGGTTGTGGCGGTCGCGCTCGAAGCCGAGAGGGGCCAGCCGTCTGGGAAAGTCATTGGTGGGCCATTCGTGTGGGCACAACGGGATCCGGAAACCGCCGTGCTGTGTTAGTGTCTTGTTGTTAAGGGTACTGAGCGCTAAGGGGTCCACCAGGCTGAGGCACCAGAAGCCCTTGCTGTCGCGCTGGAGAGACCTGCGCCGCTCCAGGTAGGCCAGAATGAAAGAACGCGAGACCGGCGGGACAAGTGTCAGGCACAGCGCCGCCACGTACAAGGGGCGGAGCAACCGTTCCCGCTGCTCCAAGTAGTTGGAGCTGCTCAGCTCAGAGGGCTGCTCCTTGCGGTCCCGCTCGTAGCATGCTAGGTAGTCGGCGATGGCCGCTGATCCAAACACCTGAAGCTGCCACATAGACCAAGGCACCCGGGCGGGGGGTGCATACTTGCGCTCGACCCCAGCGTAGTAACGGGCTTGGCCTCGCAGGTTGCCCAGCCAGAAGCGCGTCTGTCGCCAAGCGTCGTAGCCTCGCTGTGCGCGCAGGTGGTCGGAAAGGTGCAGGAGGCTCTCCAGGTAGCCCTGCAGCGTAGCCGACTTGTAGAAACGCGAGTAATAGCCCACAAAGCTCGTCAGCAGGGCCGGGTCCCCCAGCGCGGCGGAAAGGTCTCGCACCGGCGGCCGCGGGTGGTTGCCCGCAAAGTTGACAAATCGCGCCACGTTGCGCAGGTGCTTTCCGACGGTGGCCGCGCTCAGAATCCGCCCAGCTCTCGCTGGGTTAAAGGGCTGCGACAGGTACAGCTCCAGCTGCTCCAGGACTTGTATTATCGAGGGGTTGGTGGCACACTCTGTCCAGCCGGGACGGAGCTCGTCGCCGCCCTCCTCGTCCTTCTCTTCGTCTGCCTCGTCGCCGCTCACGTTTATGTGGCGCAGTCCACGGAAACCTGGCCATGCTCCGCGGCCCCCGCCCGCCAGCTCCTCCGCCTCGCCGTCGTCGTCGGAGCTGTCCCAGTCGCTGTCCTCACCTTCCGAGCACGACATTTACGTGTCTGCAATGGGTGCGCGGCACGGGCTGCCACGCTAGAAATGCTGCAGCAGTAGCTGTTTATTAAAAGAGAGATTTAAAAAAAATCGATTTATTTTCACGGCTTTGCTGGACATGCATTTTTTTAAGCGCTTTTGGGAGGGGGGGGGGCCCCCCCTCCCTCTTTCGCAAAAAAAAAACGACGGATGAGAGAGAGAGAGAGAGAGAGAGAAAGAACCTGCCGGGCCGAGCGGCGGGCCCCGGCCTCGTGTTCAAAAGGTCGAGGTGGGGGGGGGGTCGCGCGACCCCGCGCACTTTGGGGAGGATTGCTGTGCAAAAAGCGTCCCGTGCGGAGCTCATAATTCGAGAAAGGGCAGACCCATGCCAGGGTTAGCGACAGTTGCTAGGCAGCTGGTGTGGGTAGTGGGTAGGCTGCAGTTTGCTGTCCCAAGCAAAATGCTGACAGCCGAGGGAGGGGCTTAAAGACCAAGCAGATAAATCTTGCTCAAAGGCGGATGCGCCCATAAACATGGCGTTGGCGCGCCGGAGCGAGGGTAGCTTCCATGACTGCAAGGGCTGATTAAAGCTTGTGGCTTGCGAAAACATAGCGGAGGCGTCGACGAGATTAGGCAGGGACCATTGTGCCAAGGGCCTGTTGAAGCTTTGGGCCTGCAGAAAAGCGCCCGTAGCATCTAGCACATGGGTCGTATCCCAGGCGTCCAGGTCTTGGTTGAACCTGGTAGCTTTGGCAAATACGCCGCGCAACGTAGTCACGCCAGAAACATCCCATAGCCCGATAGCGCCGTTTTCCAGGTTGCTGGCCAGTGCAAAAGAGTGGTCTAGCGAAGTTAGCTTGTAGGTAGACGGCGGGGGGTACGCGGGCAAAGACGTAAGCCGTGTACAGTTGTAAAAGTGCTGACCGCCCCGGGGGTTCAGCAAGAGGTTTCCCCAACTCTCTATGCCAAGGAGAGAGTCACGTGTGGCTTGGCTCGCACTAGCCATAGTCCAGCCGTTGAGGTCGGCAGATGTCACGACGGAGAAGACTCCCTCAGTCTGGTACTGGTGTGCGCATGGACTAGGTAAGGCGGGGCAGGGGGCTGGGATGCTGCCGTCGCCCCAGTTCACAGGCACGGGCTCGAGAACCCCTACTATGGCAGGCAGCTCTAAAGTCTGACCGGCCTGCACTTGCCAAGTGGAGACAAAGGCGGCGGGCTCGTCGGCAATAGCCGACGAGCCTGATACGATAGACGCAATAGTAATAGCGAGAAAGGACAACTTTTAAACCTTTTCTTTTGTAATTTGGTGTCATGAGAGAGAGAGAGAGCAAGGGGTGGGTGTGGTTTTTTTCCCCCCGCCCCCGCCCCCCCCCCTCCCCTCCCCTTTGCTCCCTTCTCCCTCTTTCCCCTTCCTGTACAACCCCCCCCCCCCCCCCCCCCCCGCGCTTCTTGTGCCGTAGCTGTTCTTTTGATTGTAGGTAAATGAACGGCCTTAGTCCCGTCAATTCTATTCAAGGCGATTATGGCGAGGATGTGTCGCAGATCACGACTGCAACTGCAACCTTCTTCGCCCGCAGGGCGAGGGGTCGTAGTAACCACAACGACGACGACGGAGATCGTCGTTCGGTAGGGTTTGGCTTGTCCGGCGATTTTTTTGGACAGTAGCGGTTGGTCCACTGGCGAGGCTGAGGCCTCGCACCCGACTAGAGTGCTCTTGTACGAGCCGGACCCTCCTTCTTCTTCTTCGGACAAAGACGAAGAAGACGAAGACGACGCCTCCGCCTTTCCCCGCGTCGTCATCAGCCACAAGAACCCTCGATTGTGGACGGCAGACAGAGATGCATTTAAGACATCCCTGCTTAAGCATGTTACGCAGAGTGTGGGTAGGACGGGTGTGCTGGCCCTGCCGGTTATACGTGAGACAACAGGAACGCCAGTCTGGGAACAACCTGGGCCAACGGGGAAGGGCGCGGCGCTGCAGGTCCCGCTGTGCAGGCTGATGAGGCCGGAAGGCAAGGTGGGGTCGAAAAACTCCGCCAAGTACATGCTGTGTTCTTTCCATTTGGCCGAGTCGCCGTGCCTGAACATTCTGCGCGTGCCGGGGCTACCGCTCAAGGCCTACAACCTGGGGAGGAACGTGTCGGACCATGCCTACAGGGCGACGCTGCAGATGGAACTGGTGCACATTGCCGAAGAGCTGCCTATAGTGGTGACACGTTCATCGGAGATCTGCTGGGGGCAGCAGTCCGGCGCCAACAGAGCTTGTGACGTGAAGTACCTGAAAGGTATCTGGAGGTTGTTGACTGAGAGAGGTCGTGTGGGGGAGACGTTTATCATTGATCGCAACGTTAGCAACTGTTACAACCCCCGCACCAACGAGCCGGAGCTTCCCAGCGGCACGACTGGGCACGAGTCCGAGCTGAAGGACGAGGGGGGGTACGTCCGTTTGTCCACCTGGCTGCACCGGCAGGCCGGGCTAGGGCATGTGTCGGTGGAGACGCAGAAGGTGCTAGACAAGTGACTAGAGGCGGCGCACACTGTGTACTCGACGGGACTTGCGCGGTGGTTAGCGCCGGACGACAGCCCGGCGCTAACCAACGACAACAACGAGCGCCTGTGGCTGGCCGCTACCAGGAGGTCCCGCAAGCCGCACAAGGCGCAGTACGGTAGGGTCCAGTCTGGTAGAGACTTTAACTACAGATTGGCGCTGCCCTTTGCTCGCGCCTCTTTGTTCTGCATCAACACTTTTTACGTGGCCAACGATCACCAGCTGCTGGCAAACTGGCTCCTGGAGCAGCCCCTAGTCGTGGATAACGAGGCCGCTGGTAAAAAGCTGGAGGATCGGTTTCGGGACAAGTTGGAGGACGTGATGCAGCTGATTGTTCGGCTGGGTAAGACGCTGGCAGTGTTTCCGCACAATTTCTACGGTAGGGAGAAGAACGGCGTGAGGGACAAACGCCAGGAGACCGAGCTGGTATGGCAGGAGCTCGGCTGCCCCACTTCCACGGCGACCTCCGTCTACAACGTACAGCTGGTAGCAAATACGGCAGAGGAAGACAGGGCGCGCCAGCACTTTGCCAAGTCTACCCGCCACGAATATCCCTGGAAAAAGTTCAGCCTCGGCTGGCCGACCGACAGAAGCACGGGAGCCTTGTACAAAGTTTGCACGTGGCACGTAGGCAAGCTGCCGCGGCGGGCGGCCGAGGGCACGTACAAGCTCATGCAAACCTACAACCTACTCCACCAACTCGAAAATGAGCAGCCGCACAGAGACACACGTTTTGCCCAGAACTTGGCCCTGTTGCAAGCAGACAAGCAGCTAACCCAGAAAGATACTTGCAGGGCCATGGAAGAGTTGGCCCAGCAGTGCGGCCTTGCCGAGTGCACGGCGACGGTGGCCTCCAAGTTCAAAAAGGCGGCGCAAAAGAGCGGACTGCCTCACATGGAGCACAAGGCCGAAGCCGCTTCGGCGGCTTCGGCCACCGCCGAGCGCTGGGCTGACGACTGGCGGGCCCGCCAGTCGCAACGGGAGGCCAAGGCAGATCTTGATTACCAGCGGGCGCTGGCCGATCTGCAACCCATAGAAGACTTCAAGGCGGGGGGGGACGACCCTGCGCTACCGCTGTCTCTGCGCCTCGCGCAGGCCTGCTAGTTGGGGCGACCACGGCCTGCCACCGCCCGAACTAGCACACTCAGAGTCTTCTCCCTTTGCGCTGGCGCAGCTAGTGCTGCTGGCCTCATCCATGTACACTCTGGAGCTGCCGGAACGCAACAAGCTGCACTTCCAAAATGCCCTGCTGGATTTTCTGTGCGCCAGGCTGGATCTAGCCCCCGGCTCGCTCTACAAACTGCTGGCATACCTAGCCGAGGACGAAGCCTGTCGCCTCTTCTCGGAGCACAGCCAAGACCTCCGGACCACCAGCCCGTCGGGCCTCCGCGTGCTTGAGTTTCACTACAAGTTAAGCATGGGGGCGGCACCGCGGCCCCCCCCCACCCACCCCCTCCGCTCTGGAGCCAACCCTTCATTATGCCGATCACCCTGTCCGCAGGCTGCTCCGGTTGCTTACCAAGCACCCCTTCTTCTTGGGCTTGGCCCAACATGCCCGGCAGTCCTTGGCGCAGGCCGCCACGGAACTGTACGCACGCAAGCTCTACCCCATCGACTGTGCCTTGCACAACGCGTCGACCGGGGGGCCCGCCCTTCTCCCTAGCGCCGCCCACGCGCCCGGCATCGCGCCACTGCTGAGCTGCCAACCCCCTCGGCCGGAATGGCTTCGATGTATAAGAGAAAGTTCCTCCGGCGCGCTCGTCCCCGACCCCGTGAACCCCGACCGTGACTACGTGTACCTGTGCAACTTTGCGCCATTGCAAAGCTCACGCGAGCCCGTGCTGCTGCCGCGCACAGACGACAACGGGAAATACCTAGCTTGGTTCAACCATCTCGCTACCACTCTGGGAGGGCTCCCAGCCGAGAAAAGGCGCGCTTATCTGTCCAAGAGCGCTGCGCTTAAGGAGCAAGGCTCTTACATCAGCCTGCCCACGCGGACACAGCTGGCGGAAGAACAAGGAGACGACGACCTTGACGCTGAAGAAGAAGAAGAAGAAGAAGAAGAAGAAGAAGAAGAAGAAGAAGAAGAAGAAGAAGCTAAAGATGACATGAACAGCGACAACGGCGCCGTCGACGACGAAGACGACAGTGCAGCACGTGCGCGCAAACCCCCTACACCACCGCCCCCGCGCTCTCGTCGTGCAAAAAAGAGGCAGTTCCGTCATCCACCCCGGACCGCGCGCGCCGCGACCCCGCCTCCGTGCCCTGCCGACCCCTCGCCCCCCCCCCCACGCCGCTTACTGGCGCGCCAGAGACACAAACACTAGGCGGAATGGTAGATATGAGCCCGGAGATTGATGATCAGATGTCAAGGATTCTACACGGACTTCTAAACCCGGTGCGGCCGAGTAAAAGAAAAAAACAGGCTTCGGCAGCCGACGATCTAGGGTCAGGACCCTCCGTGGCTGGAACACCTGGTTTTTCTTTATTAGCTCACTTTCTCCGAGAGCAGCGCTTCTAAGCTTGGTTGTACAAAAAAAAAAAAAGAAAAAGTTTTTATTAAAAAAGCTGAGGTCGGGTAGTTTTTTTTTCTCGGTCGACCAACCAAAGGCTTCCCTTTCTCTCCCCCCACCCCCCCCCCACCCCTCTCTCCTTCTCCTTCTCCCTCCCCCTTCTCCTTCTCCCTCCCCCCTCTCCTTCTCTCTCCCCTCCTTCTCCCCCTCTCCTCCCCTTTTCCTCTCCCCCCCCCCCCTGTGTGTTGTATCAGATTCCGGGTATGAAAGGCAAACGCAAGAGGGCGGCAGCCCCTCAAGCTAGCCAGAGAGCAGAAAAGGGTAACGGCCAGGCTGGTGGCCCGGCATCCAAGCTATCACAAGAGGAGCTGCGTGTCTATGAGTCTGCCTGGGAAAGCTTGCGCACCGCGGGCGAACCGCTGAGCGCCAGGATCCCGCAGGTGCCGGAGCTGGAAAAGCTCCGCCGCTCTTCATGGGAGCTAGACGACAGCAACTGGCTAGTTGCTGGCACCGAAGAACTAGATGCCGCGGGGATTGAGACCCTGCGTTGCAGCATCCCCCGGCTGGCGCGACGTGTCCTGGGTTTGCACGATAACGCAGCACCAGGTGCCTTTTTCGCCATGCCCAACGACCTCTGCCCCGCGGAGCTAGCGGGGCTGTGCGGAGCAACCGCCGACGGACCCGACGGCGCAGCCCTCCCCAATCCCTGGCTGGTAACGCCCAAAGACGACGGGACGCGCGCCTTCCTGGTGTATCTGCGCGGCAAGTGCTTTGCGCTGTTCAGGGACAAACCCTTTTTCCAAGAGCTAGACACCGAGGCACCCTTTGGCGACGTGCCCGGGCTGCCGTTTTTTCTGCTCCTGGACACCGAGTGTGTCCAGCTCATCCAGCACGGCGAGCCTTCGCGTAGCGCCGCCAAGAAACTGTACCGGGTCTGCGATCTGCTCGCCTGCAACGAGCGCACGTACACCAACCTGCCCTTTGAGGCCAGGCTGGGGCTGCGCGACGCGCTACTAAAACACATTCTAAAAAATGTCCGGCACCCCGTACTAAATACCTTACTAAGCAAGCCTTTCGAGCCTTTCGCCAGGTTGCAGCAGGAGCTGCTGGCGCGGACGGAGCGTCGGGGCCGCCGCTGGCACTGCCAGGACGCTCGCACCGGCCTGTGGGTCCCCGTGGATGGCTTTGTATTCTCCCGCGCCGACGCGCCCTACCGCGCCGGCACGCAGTCCGGGCTGCGCAAGTGGAAGTTCTCGCCCACCGTCGATTTGCTGCTGCTTAGGACCGTTGTGGCGGGTCCTGGCAGTGCCCCCCCGAGACTCGTGTGGGGCGCCCGCTTCCCTCTGCTGCAAACTGCGCACGCCGATCCTACAGATCTGCACTGCGAGGTCTTCTTTGACTGGGCGCTCACCACGCGACACGCTGCCAAGGTGCTGCTGGCTTACTGGGCCGCCTGGCAGCACGCACGACAGCCCGCCTCCACCACCGCCACCACCACCACCACCACCGCCACCAGCAGCAGCAACAGCAACCCAGCCGCCAACTTCTACGCCCCTCGCCATGAACTCGAACTCGTCCACCCCGAAGCCGCCTCCCTCCCCGGCGCCTGGGCCGAGTGCAAGTATGTCGCCGCCAAGGGCGCCTGGGTCCCAGTGGAATTCTTCCTGGAAGGAATGCCCTTTGACCAACACGCCGACGACAGCCAGACTTGGCCTGTGCGTTGGCACAGAGTGCCCGCCTCCGAGACACCACCAAACCCGCGTCCTAGTACCAGCACTCCGCAACAGGTATTTCAGGAGCTACTACGTCTGAGAAGGGGGCTCAAGGGGCAGCGTCTTTTTTTTCGGCTGTGCGGTGTCCACGAACAGCCTGGCACGAAAGGGGCCAGGCTCGGCTTAGCCTACGCTGTGCCGTGGACTGACCTCTGGTGGGGGGATGGAGCGGCCCCCTCCTCCGCAGGCCGACGCTCCGTCGGCGCGCCGTTGCTCCGTCACTCTCCCAGCTGCCCCATCCTGCACCTGCCCGCGGGGGCAGCTGCAGGAGCGCGTGACTCGCTGTTGCAGGAGGGCTCAGTTTGGGAGCTGGGTTTCCAAGACGGCGATGACCTTCAGCTACTCACCGTCCGCCACAAGGACAGCGGAAACTTTCACACCACCGTTATGCAGGCCCTTCGTGCTTCGGCTGCTAAGTTTACACTAGAGGCCTTCACAAACATGCTTCCAGCACCCACACCGCTAACACTTGCCTAGGAGATAGAGAGAGAGAGAGAGAAAGAGAGACGGATGGGGGGGAGAGAAACAGAAGGGGAACGGAGGAGGAGGAGGGGGGGGGGGGGGGAAAGAGAGAGAGAGAGAAGGAGGAGGGGGGAGGGGGGGGGGAGGGGAAGAAAGGGCTCTGGGTTTTTGTCGGGGGGGCCTGCAAGGGGAATACTAGTCTGCCATACTAGTAGTAAAAAGAAATCAGAGAGAGAAAGCTGGACCCTCCGCAAACAAAGCACTACTAAAGCCCTAATCGGTGGTCCGAACATCGCCCCCCCCCCCTCTCCCCCTCTCCCCCTACCAACAAAAGAGACGCAAGCCTTCTGACGTTAGAGATGCCGAAAAGGGACGACATCTGCGATTCTGCGAGCACGTTGGCTCTAGAAAGCGTGCTCAGCAACTTTTGTGGATGCGGCTTCAGTATTGCACTGATTTTGGTATGGATAGTCCTGCAGTTGACTTGTGTCGCCATTGCCGCAACTAACTTGAATGGGAAAGAAGTCGACAACCAGGAAGTCAAAGACCGGGCAACCGAGGGCTTAAACATAACTAGTCTGGTCCTGTCATCCATTTGGTTCTTGTGTATTTCTGTCAACTTTCTCTGCCTTGAGCCAAAGAAATTTAAAAACGAACATAGCTCTTCCAAGGGCCTAGCTTTTTACTATTACCAAGTGAAGGCTTACATGTTGCATATAACTATCCTCATTCCCTGCATCATTATTTTGGCGGTGGGGATTTTCCTTTTCAAAGAGGCACAATCCAACTCCGGCAGCAGCAACGACAACTCGGCGCCTCAGTCTTGGCAAGTCTCTCTGCGACGTGGTTCTGCTTTTAGTAGCGATGTCATTTGCACTGACTGCTACCTCTCCAGTGCCAGCACGGACACCAGCTGCGACAAATTCAACGCTGCCGACTTGGGCAAATTCTGCGCCAACCTCATGTTTATCTTGGCCAACGCCTTCGGCGTGAGCCTAAACTCTGCTCACGTCGCAGGCTTCTTCATGAACGACCACCGTTCTACTGACGATGCAGAAGTCCCCTTGACCAGCAACAGCAAACGTGGTAAGAGTGACACAAATATGGAGGCGGGGCCCGACCAGTAATTAAGGAACGGTATTAAGAATGAGTAGCAAATGCCAGAAACCGTCCTTTTAATTAAAAAAAAAAGATCCTGACAAAGAAGACAAAGCCCCAAGCTTCTTCTCAAACCCCGGTCTCCTGCTCCAAAGGTTCCTGCGAGGCTTCTGCCTCCTCTGCCTCCTCTGCCTCCTCTCCCTCCTCTCCCTCCTCTCCCTCCTCTCCCTCCTCTGTCGCTGCTGCCTCAACTTGCCTTGGTTCTTTTGGTTCCTCTGGAGCCCCAGGCGCCGCTGCGTCGCCGACGACAGACGCGGCGGTCGTTGGCGCTGCCGACGCGGCGGTCGTTGGCGCTGCCGAGGCTTCCCCCGCGCTTGCACCTAGCTCCTGAGGCACAGAGCCCTCTTCTTCGCGCGACTTTGTACTCACCTTGCGCCGCTTGTGGGGGCTCCGGAATTCCGCCTCTTCCCCCAAGCCATACAGGCGCCGTCCGTAGTAGTGCTTGTAGGCCCTGTCGACGTCCTGTGCAGTCGCGGTGCTTCTGCCACGGCTGTGCGCGTACAGGTCCACGCCCTTGTTCATGGTCTGCAGAAACAGCCCCAACGTGCCCGTCACGCGACGCCGCAGCTCCTTGCCGCCCGTCCGCCCAATCTTGCATTGACGACACAACTCTTTTAGTTCGGACGGCGCCAGATCCTTCAGGGCGGGAGTGCTTTTCTTGCGGTGTCGCACAGCCCCGCTCACCGACTTCTCGGACCCGCGCGCGCGCTTGGTTTTCTTGGCTTTTTTGACAACACTAGGCGTTGCAGTCGTGGCCATTGATCTCCTCCTCTTCCTGTTTTCTTTTTCTTATCTTTCTTTCTGATGAATCTTTTTCGATACCGAATGAGAGCGAACGGGAGGGGAAGGGGGGGGGGGGAGGGGTGCGACCGGGGGGGGGGGGGGGCGCTTTTTCTCCCCCCCCCCCCCCCCCTCCCTCCCTCCCTCCCTCCCTCTCTTCCCCTTCCTTCTCCCCCCTCCCCCTCCCCCCCCCCCCTTCCACCCCCCCGCGGGGGACTCCGCGGGGGACAGAGAAAACAGAGAGAAACGTAGGGAGGGGGGGGGGGGCGCCCCCCTCCCCCTTACCCACAAAACCCTGTTCGTGGCATCAGAGTTTTTGTCGGTGAGATTCTCAATTTGCGTGCCTTTCTTTGAACACGTGACAACTTTTACATGAGCCGAAGAGAAGACGCAGAGAACAAAGGCGGGGCAGCTAGCCCCGTAAAGAAACAAAAACTCTCTGAAAGCACAAAAGAAGAGCCAATCGAGCAGCAGGCATCGAGCGCTGAAGTCTTGGCCCTTGTGCTACGAGGGGGCGCCAGCGTCAACAAGGCCTGGTCCGATCAACGCGGAGCGTGCAGGAAGCTGTACAAAGAAGCGGCAGCCAAAGAAGAAGATCTCGCCAAACTATGCCAACGAGTAGCTAGCTGCCAGGGTGAGGAAAAGCTGCGCGCCTTGAACCGGGATCTGCTGCAAGTAATCATAGGCGCCGCTTCCATCGCCGAAGTGTTGGAAGCCAACATGTGCGCGATCCGGGGAAGGGGCTGCGAAGCTTGTAGCATGAAACCCTGCGAGGGGTGCGGAGAGTGGTGCTCCTCGGGAAACGTGTGCGCCTGTGGCTACGAGCACGGTGCTGGTGCAGCTGGGGCCAGCACGGCATAGAACTCTGCACAGCACTACTACAATTCATCCCTGCAATCGTACGGGTGTGTTTTTTTTTCTTTTTTTTGTTGTTGTTGGTCTTTTCCCTTGTAATTAAAGTTTTATTCTAGCAAATACACTTTGCCGCACGGCTGCGCCCCGGTTTTGCCTGACCCGGCCGAGCGCCCGCGGGGGTGCTGAGTAGAGGGGGCCAAATGGGCGCGATTCGGTAATGTCTAGCAAGCCTCCGGGCTTCATCTGTGAAACCCAACGAAGCCATGAACTCTGCGAGCCCCTCCGCCGAAAAATTCGTTTCTTCGTGGTCCAGGCCCAAGCGCCTTTCGGTGCCGATTAATTCTCGCCAAAATAAAGACGCGGCCTGTGCGCGCCGCCCCAGCTGCGCCAGCACGCCGGCTAGATTGTACACAGTTATTAAAGTGTGCTCGTGCCACTTGCCTAAGACCAACTCCTGCTCCACTAGAACGCTCTGGAACAACTCCTCTGCCCGTTTCAGGTCGCCTTTTGCTTCTAGCAAGGAGGCGATGTTATTACGAGACCGTAGCGTCGCGGCGGCGTGCCGCCCAAGCCTAGCTTCTCGTACAACCAGAGCCTCGCGGTAGAGTTGCTCGGCCTCTTCCCAACGCCCCTGATCATGTAAGACCTGCGCTAGATTGTCCATAGTCTCGGCAGTGAGCGTGTGTTCCGTGCCCAGAGCAGCCCGGCGCTCGTTCAAGAGACGCCGATACAGAGGTTCCGCCTCCGCGTGCTGCCCACCGTGATGCAATCTGTAAGCCAAGCTCTCTAATCTGTCGTCGCCGTCATCGTCGCTATCACTTCCTTTATCTTCCTGTAATGTCTGAGAGTCTACCAAGGCCATGACTCTGACTCTGATTTTATTATTACAAAAAAAAAGCACACCTCTTGCCCAAAGACCGGGGGGGGGGAAGGGGAAAGGAGCAGGCGGGCGGCCTCCGGTCTTGGGGCACGCCCCCCCCCCCCCCCCCCCTTCCCCCCTGCTCCTTCTACCCTCGGAGCTTCCTTCTCCAGCAGCAAAAGCAGCCGCCGCAGACAACGACAACGACGACGCCGCCGAGCACTACCAGGACGTAAAAGAGAGACGCGATTGCCGGGGGCTGCGAGCCACACGGGTCTTCTTCTCTCGTTGCTTGTGCCCATGCCGCGCTGCGGTAGTGCATGGCGCTAGCATTGTGCAGAAGCACCTCGCCCACGCGCGCCCACGCAGCCAGGGCCACCGCGGGCCCCGTCGTCAACCTCGCCCCCGACACCTGCCGGCTGTAGTGCGCCTGCTTGGACAAGCCCGTGGCCGGGCAACTGTCGCTTAATCGGAGACCGCGCGTACGCCGCGTATTCAGCCAGCCCAACGCTGCCAGCGCTCGGTTGCGCAGATCGTCGCTCCTGCCCTGGAGGGCACGTTCCAGCACGGCCACTGCGTAGACGTATACGCTGGTCAGGCTGCTCTCGTCCGGGCTGCTCGTCTCGTTCACGATGTTGCCAAAGGCGCCTGACGAGCGCTGCCAGCTCGAAAGCGCCAGCAGGTCCTGCTGCAGCCACTCAATCGCTCGGCTGTCGCTAGTGCGCACCACGTAACGGGCCAGCGCCAGCAGCGCCCAGGCATTGGCTCTCCCCCACTTGACGCCGTTGGTGGCGCCCGTGGTGGCGCAGCGCCCGTGCCACCACAGCTGGTCCACCGGGTCTACGAACGCCTCCCTGGCCTGCGCCAGCATGACCCGAGCTTCGTCGGGGTAGTCGGCAAGCAGCGGGGCGCCCGCCATATACACGTCATCCAGCCACAGCCACCGTCTGCAGCGCCCGCAGCTGCTGCCAAAGCCTCGCGTCAAGAGCCCCTTCCAGCTGGTGTGCCGCTGCCAGTGCCGCACGCCGTGGAGGGCGTAGCAATACACGCCCCGCGCGCCCTCGGCGTCCACGTCACGGAACAGGCTGCCAAACAGCCCGATCCTGTCTCCGCCAGTCCACATAAACGTCACAGGAAAGTGCCGCGCTATCCACGACCCCGGCTGCCCGGCGCCAGCGCCTTGGAACCTAGCAGACTATCGACTGCGGCGGCCGCGTCCCAGGGCAGGTTACGCAACGCTTCCAGCGCTACCGCAGATTCGTAGTTCCAGCCGTAGTAACCCGTCCAGCCCGGCACCCGCATCTCTGCCTGCAAACGCTGTCGCAACAAATCGCCCAGTAGACTCAGCGTACCGCTGGGGCTCAAGTGCGACACGGCAAGCCACGCGCAAAACATGCCAGCAGCACCTCCCCCACTCTCCCCTGTTTTCTTTTGTCATCTTGTACCCCTACAGCCCGCGTCAGCGGGCTGGAGGGGAGAGAGAAAGAGCGAGAGGAAGGGGAAAAACGGGCGGGAAGGAGGGCAGGGGGGGGGGGCGCCCCCCCCCCAGTAACGAGCGTGCGTTCTAAAAAATTCATGGGAAAGTTGAGCATGGGGGGAACCCCGCATCGGCCCAAGCAATCTTAGGCCAAGCAATGCAGGATTTAGGCAAGGGTGCGTTTGAACTAGGTGTCCGCTATGACACAGGCCAGGGCTTGCGCCAGGATCACGCCCGGGCAGCCTTCTGGTACTCACAGGCTGCGGCCCGTGGCCTAGCCAGCGCGCAATATAATCTGGGGATCTGCTACGACATTGGCGAAGGTGTGCCTCAGAATTACAACCTCGCCGTGCAGTGGTACACAAAAGCTGCGACACAGGGTCACCGAGCGGCGCAGTGCAACTTAGCAATTTGCTACTACGACGGACACGGAGTGGCTGCTGACTCCGCCCAGGCCGTCGAGTGGCTTAAAAGGGCCGCGCAGCGGGGCGACGCGTTCGCGCAGTACTTGCTGTGCATGTGTCGACCAGAAAGCGAACCTGGCCAAATAGCAGAGCAGAGCTCAGCCTTGACGTACCTTCTCCAAGCAGCCGAGCAGGGGCATTCTGGCGCCGAATACGAGCTGGGGCTGAGGTTTCGCGACGGGCTCGGTGTGCTTTGCGACCTCGAGCGCGCATGCACCTACTTGTCGAGGGCGGCGGAGTGCGGAGACCCTGCGGCCCGCTCGGCGCTTGAAGGCTTGAAACAGAACACGACGCGGAGTAAGAGGCGTCGAATGGCTGCTCAAAAAAGACGTAGCCAGCACGCCAAAGGCGTCGCACGAATCACAGGCCTTGTCTCGTAGTAGAAGGACCTTGCCGAGCTTTTTCTTTTCAAATGAAAAACAGTTTTTTATGTAAATCCAGATTGGGTTGATGGCCACTGCGCGGATGTCGTAGGGCACGCTGCGAAGTCACGGCCTGGCTCGTACAAATTCACTGTCCTCTTGCCCACCCCGCTTGCGCGGGCTGGAAAGGCATAAAGGGGGAGGCGCGGGGGGCATGCCCCCTGGGCCGCGTGCTGCCCTTTCTCCCTTCCAGTTGCCGGCCGGTCTCTGGAGGGGTTTCACCTCTCTACGATTTCCCACGCAAAGAAAGAAGAGAGAGAGGGAGAGAGGAGGGGAGGAGGGGGAAAACAGGGGAAGGAGAAAAACGGGGGAGGGGAAATACGGGGGAGGAGAAAAACGGGGGGAGGGAGAAAAACGGGGAGAGGGGAAAAACGGGGGGGAGGAGAAAAACGGGGGGAGAAAGAAAAACGGGGGGAGGGAGAAAAACGGGGGAGGGAGAAAAACGGGGGGGGGGGAGGGGAAAAAACGGGGGGAGGGGGAAAACGGGAGGGAGGGGAAAGACGAGGGGAGGGGGAAAACGAGGGGAGGGGGAAAACGGGGGGGGGGACGAGGGGAGGGGAAAAACGGGGGAGGGAAAAAACGGGGGGAGGGGGGAAACGTGGGGAGGGGGGAACGGGGGGAGGGGGAACGTGCTCGAAAAAAAAATTGAAAGGAGGGGGGGGGAGCACAATACCGACGCACGCCCCTTTTTCCGGGAAAATACACATTGCAATTTGCAAGTAACGATCGGAGAATTGTGCGACGGCGCCACGATTTATTATACACGGCACAAAGAGCGAATCAATGCAATCAAGGCCCAGATGGAGAACCTTCAGGAACAGATCTACAAGTTAGATGACACCCACCAGAGAACGCAGTACCAAACAACAGAAAATGGCGGCTCCGAAAAACTTGTTTAAACTTTTGTTTTTTTTAAATCATTCTGGTTCCAAAAATCTCTTTTAATTACAACTCCAAATCAGGGGAGTAGAGAATTTGCAGATTTCTTGCCCCCTCTAGTCTGTTTAGGTAGGAAATCGCCAAAGGCACACAAAGCTCGCGCATGAAGCGCAGGTCGTCTGCCAAAAGCTTGAGAGTCCGCCGCAGCGATTCGATCTCTCTCTTCATCCTAGGCGGAGAAGCTCTAGGCTTTGGTGCGGAGTGTATGTCACGAGGGGCGACACGTAAACGAGCGGACTTGGCCACCTTGTCATTCTGTCCCAAAACACCTAAGAACGCCTGCAGCTCTGTCTCGTATATCTCCTCCACACGCGAGCTCTTGCTGGACCTTGGCGTGTAGGCTTGGGCGGATCCATTTGAAATCTTGAGGAGTTGACCTTCTCACCTGAACTACGCATGGATCGGATTGAAATCTTTCCTAGTTTTTAATGCCAACATTAACATTTTGTCTGGGATATTGATTATTGAATTTTTTATTGTACACCGGAGAAGCGCGCCCCTGCCTCTCCCGTCCATCTCCCCCGGCGCGTTTCACAAACTCAATACTAGTATATATATATTTGTATAAAAAAAGAATGAGTAAGTATGCACTGCAAGGTCCGGTTTGCGGACCTTGTACAGACAACCAAGTGGCTGGCGCCAAATGTTTGGATAACTGCTGAAAGTTCCGCGACACAGATTGGATTGAAATCTTAGAGAAGCAAAACCCCTCCAGAGACCGGCCGGCAGCTGGAAGGGAGAAAGAGCAGCACGCGGCACATCCCCCTCCCTTCTCAGAGCGGGGGGCAAAGCCCCCCGAGCCCCCCTTCCAGCCCGCGCCGGGGGGCATGCCCCCCGCGCCCCCCCTTTTCTCTATTCCAGCCCGCGCCGGGGGGCATGCCCCCCGCGCCCCCCCTTTTCTCTATTCCAGCCCGCGCCAGCGGTGTGGCACTGGCAGCTATACGTCCTCGCGGCTTTGATGTCCCTCCACAGCGCCCCGGATTGCGTGCACGCCTGTGCTACCCCGCTGGCGCGGGCTGGAATAGAGAAAAGGGGGGGCACGGGGGGCTTGCCCCCTCGAGTTGACTCTTTTCCAGTGAAAGAACTTGCCCTTCTGGCTAAAATTAGAGATGGCCGAGGCCCGCGCCGCTTGCAGGTCCCGGATGGCCACTGCGCGGATGTCGTAGGGCATGCTGCGAAGCCACTGCCTGGCTCGTACAAATTCACTGTCCTCTTGCACAAACCGCAGGCGTAGAGTATCCAAATCAAAGTCGCCGAGGCAGCGCATTCTGCCGCCCATCTCGGCCCTTCTTTGCCCACTCCGCTTGCGCGGGCTGGAAAGGCATAAAGGGGGAGGCGCGGGGGGCATGCCCCCGGCGCGGGCGGAAGGGGGGGGGGGGGGGGGGCTCGGGGGGCTTGCCCTTCGCGCCGCCTCATTGGAGAAGTCACTCTTCGGATGACTTAGACGGAGTTTGTAGTCGAGGCAGGTTGAATTTGTGGGTTTAGAGAGAAAGCAAAAATAAACAAGCTTTCTTTTTCGGGGCCCGCAGGGGGGGGGGGCGCTTCCCCCCCCTCCTCCCCTCCCCCCCTTCTCCCCTTCCCCCCCTTCTCCCCTCTCCCCGTTTTTCCCCTCCCCCAGAACCTGGTGGTACGGCCCCCCCCCTCCCCGGGGCGGGGGAAGGGTGCATCCGACGAGTGACTTCTCCAATGAGGCGGCGCGGGGGGCATGCCCCCTGGGCCGCGTGCTGCCCTTTCTCCCTTCCGGTTGCCGGCCGGTCTCTTGAGGAGTTTCACCTCTCTACGATTTCCCACGCAAAGAAAGAAGAGAGAGAGGGAGAGAGGAGGGGGGGAGGGGGAAAACAGGGGAGGGAGAAAAACGGGGGAGGGGAAAAACGGGGGAGGGGAAAAACGGGGGAGGGAGAAAAACGGGGGGAGGGGAAAAACGGGGAGAAGGGAAAAACGGGGGGAAGCGTGCTCGAAAAAAAATTTTGAAAGGAGGGGAGAAAAGGGGAGCACAATACCGACGCACGCCCCTTTTCCCGGGAAAATACACATTGCAATTAATAACTGGAACGCTCCGTTCATTTCAAGCCCTAGCAAATTGCAAGTAACGATCGGAGAATTGTGCGACGGCGCCACGATTTATTATACACAGCACAAAGAGCGAATCAATGCAATCAAGGCCCAGATGGAGAACCTTCAGGAACAGATCTACAAGTTAGATGACACCCACCAGGGGAGTAGAGAATTTGCAGATTTTTTGCCCCCTCTAGTCTGTTTAGGTAGGAAATCGCCAAAAGCACACAAAGCTCGCGCATGAAGCGCAGGTCGTCTGCCAGAAGCTTGAGAGTCCGCCGCAGCGATTCGATCTCTCTCTTCATCCTAGACGGAAAAGCTCTAGGCTTTGGTGCGGAGTGTATGTCACGAGGGGCGACACGTAAACGAGCGGACTTGGCCACCTTGTCATTCTGTCCCAAAACACCTAAGAACGCCTGCAGCTCTGTCTCGTATATCTCCTCCACACGCTCAAGGTCTTTGTAGTACTTCTCCCACTCCCCCAAGAGGGTCGTGTCGGCAAGTTTGGCACGCTTCAACGCTCGTTCCGCGCGGGCAGAGTTCTGTCTCAACATTCTGGCGACACAAGCTCCAGCTTTTTTCGCTGACGACGACGACATTTGTGCTGCTAACAATCTGCAACACAAGCGCAGATTGGATTGAAATCTTAGAGAGGCAAAACCCCTCCAGCCCGCACCAGCGGGGTGGCACTTGGCGACAGATTTCACGCGAGAAGAAAAGAGAGAGAAGGAGAATGGGGGAAGGGGAAAACGGGGGACGGGGGAAACGGAGGGAGGGGGAAAACGGGGGATAGGGAAAGCGGGGGTCTCCCTGTCGAGCCTTTAATGAATACCCTCTGAGGTAACTCTCGCCTCAATCCATCTTTTTCCGAAAACTTGAGGTGGCGAGGCAGACACATCTCCGCCTTATGTTGTGGGCGGGAAGCCGTGACGCCGAGCGTGCCCCGGCGCAGGCTACCCGACACTACGCGCTGGCGGTCGTGCAATGCGCGCTGGAGCACTGCCGCGCCCTGGAATACGGCCTCCTGCCAGAGCGACAGTGTGTTTGGCTAGCTTCCAAAGACCCCGCGCGGCTGGCACAGGACCTGAGTGGCCGGGTCGGCTACCTGCACGCGGTCGACGAGTCAGACTTTGTGGTTGCGGGGCAGGATGGGCTGTGGTACGCTAGCCGTGCCGCCACCCCCGACGGCGCCCGACTTCTGGCTGGACTTTGGCCAACGGCATTTTTTGGACACAGAGGGACTAACCCAACTGGGGCATGGAGCCATCGGAACTGTTTACGACGTCGCAGGCGCGGGCCAGGTACTCAAGGAGGCCCGGTGCTCAGTGGACGACCTGGTGCCCGGCC
The DNA here is from genome assembly GCA_019918135.1 of Paulinella micropora. NCBI lineage: Eukaryota > Cercozoa > Imbricatea > Euglyphida > Paulinellidae > Paulinella > Paulinella micropora. The sequence continues at coordinate 45,033 of WBZZ01002541.1, read as the reverse complement.
AGGGCATGCTGCGTTACGGATTTCGGAGAGAACGCGCGACTGCGCCGCTGCTGGTGCCGCAGCTTATGAATGGCGCTACCTATAGTCGCTATCGGAAGGAGTGGGAGCAGCGCAGCAAGTCGCTGCTGGTGTTACAGACGCTGTGGCCCAAAGCAAAGGGCGAGCCCTTGTACAAAATGCTGCGGAGCCCCGCCGCCGCGGGGCTGACTCAGGTCCTAGTTCAATTAGAACGCATTCTCTGCGAAATGCACACAGCAGGCTACGCGCACAACGACCTGCACGCCGGCAACATCCTGGTACAGAACCCCCAGCAGGTCACGTTGATTGACTACGACCTGGTTAGGCCCGTCAACGCAGACAGCGCTTTCTATGACTACCTAGCGCTGGCGTCCCTGACGTTCGAAAGTACCATCGGGCTTATCTTGGAAGAGGTTTACCCCGAGGGCGGCGTGCGCACCAAACTGGCCTCGGCACGGCTCGAGCAGCTACCCAGGCTGCGCCACTACTCGCACTTCGGGCGCTGGGAGCCGCTGGGCGCGCTGGACCAGCTTTTGTTCCCTAAACAACACCTAGAGTTGCTGGAAATCGACCCGGTCGCCTTTAACTACGACGTTGAGTACCACGTGGCACCTCATCTGACCCTTGCCTTGCTGGCTAGCACGACCAACCCGCGGGAGTTCCGCGCGCTCTTGGAACGCGCGGCACCAATCCCCCCCGTGGCCGCCCGCGCGAGTCGACTCGTGCTGCGCCTACCGACTTATATGCAAGCAGAGTACAATTTAATAAAGAAATTTAATTAAAAACAAAACATTTAAGTGTTATTAATATCTTTTTAAGCAGTCACACATAAAACACGCAGCAACAAGACATAATATGGATCCAGATGTTTTTGCTACTAAAAACATCCAAGATATCACGGATGCTGTACGAAGGTTTTGGGAAAGGGAATACAAATTGTATTCAAGCCCTAGCAAATTGCAAGTAACGATCGGAGAATTGTGCGACGGCGCCACGATTTATTATACACAGCACAAAGAGCGAATCAATGCAATCAAGGCCCAGATGGAGAACCTTCAGGAACAGATCTACAAGTTAGATGACACCCACCAGAGAACGCAGTACCAAACAACAGACCAACATGTGACCGAAGCGAAACAAGAAACGCTGGGCAAGGTCTTTAATACGCATGACTTTCTCTTTAAACTGTACCCAATGTTCAAAATCTGCCAAGAGTTGGACAAGAAACAAGCAGATGAAATCACAGCAGCTGAGAGGGCCCAATTGAAAGTGCAGGTCACAGAATTGTTGACATTATACTACCCTCCTAAAGAGCGCCGACGTTTTTTGGCCTTGGTGTTGGCACAAAATGGCGGCTCCGAAAAACTTGTTTAAACTTTTTTTTTTTTTTTTAAATCATTCTGGTTCCAAAAATCTCTTTTAATTACAACTCCAAATCAGGGGAGTAGAGAATTTGCAGATTTCTTGCCCCCTCTAGTCTGTTAGGTAGGAAATCGCCAAAGGCACACAAAGCTCGCGCATGAAGCGCAGGTCGTCTGCCAAAAGCTTGAGAGTCTGCCGCAGCGATTCGATCTCTCTCTTCATCCTAGACGGAGAAGCTCTAGGCTTTGGTGCGGAGTGTATGTCACGAGGGGCGACACGTAAACGAGCGGACTTGGCCACCTTGTCATTCTGTCCCAAAACACCTAAGAACGCCTGCAGCTCTGTCTCGTATATCTCCTCCACACGCTCAAGGTCTTTGTAGTACTTCTCTTACTCCCCCAAGAGGGTCGTGTCGGCAAGTTTGGCACGCTTCAACGCTCGTTCCGCGCGGGCAGAGTTCTGTCTCAACATTCTGGCGACACAAGCTCCAGCTTTTTTTGCTGACGACGACGCTGTAAGACCCCTCCGCTGGTGTGCAATGGGGGGGGGGGGGCGCCCCCCCCCCCCCCCGAATTTGGTCCTAGCAGAGTCGATGAGGGGGGGGCGCCCCCCCCCCTTTCCACCTCTTCTTCTCTCTGTTTTCACATCTTTCCCTCTCCCCCCCCCCGGGAAGGAAAAGAGACGGGGGCGCGGGGGGGGGGGGGGGGCATGCTCTCCGCGGCGGGGGGGCTTTGCCAAGGCTTATTAAAAAATCGTAACCTGCCCTTTTTCTTCCCCCCGACCGCGCGGTCCGCCATGTCAGCAGCCCTGGCTACAACAACCGCCACTGGGGGCGGCGGCGTGGCCAGCGAAGGTGTTTTGTTTGCGTTGTGGAGCGCGACAACACTAGTGTTGCTCCTGAGCTCTTGTTGGACCTTGGCGTGTAGGCTTGGGCGGATCGAATCGAAATCTTGAGGAGTTGACCTTCTCACCTGAAAAACGCATGGATCGGATGAAAATCTTAGAGAGGCAGGCTGAGAAGCCACGGCCTGGCTCGCACAAGAGCGAGAGCGAGAGAGAGAAAGAGAGAGAGAGGGGGGGGGGGGCGGGGGGGAGGGGAGAAAGGGGAGGGCGCGGGGGGGGGCATGCTCCCCAGCGCGTTCCACAAACTCAATACTAGTATATACATATTTTTATAAAAAAAGAATGAGTAAGTGTATGCACTGCAAGGTCCGGTTTGCGGACCTTGTACAGAAGGCCAAGTGGCTGGCGCCAAATGTTTGGATAACTGCTGAACGCTTCCAGACACAGCGCCAAATTCTCTTTTGCGTCGAACGCAGGCCTAATAAAGAGCCGCCTATACCGGGCAGCTGTAAGCTCTCCAACAGCTTAAAACTAGTTGCAAAACCCAAGGTAAAGGTTTTGACCTGTGATTTGAAACCAAAAAGTTCTCACTGCTTTCAAGATAAAGGAAAAACAACAGAATTCTACCTGCTGCGTTTGAAGCTCAAGCTCGTCACAGGAGTAGATTGCCGCAGCTTGCTGGATTGGTTACTAAGCATTAGCAATGTCCAAGACAAGGCTAAGAACGACACGGTAATGCAGGTGTTGTCACAGTGCCTGAAGAACATAATGCAAGACAAGAAGCAGGAGGCTTGGATATGGAGCAACTTGGCAGTGAGCAACACATTAGTACTCGCCCCGAAAGGAACAGAGAACTTGCAGGAGTGTGTATGCCTGGGCGAATCCATTGACTTTGGAGGTTTGAAGCTCGCCGTCCCCACGAGCTTCTCAAGTATCGATGCAGCCAAGCTATCAATGGCGCGGTTTTCCAATGCAATTTCCGCATATATAAACATGTGCGCGGAGCTCCACAGGCGCGTGTATGTGTGTGCCGGTGCACGCATGTGCCTAGAAGTCTGTAGAGCAATTGCAAATGATATCATTAGGGAAGTGCTACGGGTCGAGAAATCGTGGCTAGTTAAGGAATGCGCTTGGCAGTGGTCTGATCTCTACTCAAAAGGCACGGGGCCCCTGGCTACATACTTACAACTTGTCAAATACAACGAAAATCCCTTTCAGTACAGCAGCCGGGACTACCTCAAAGAATTTAAGGTACCTTTCGGGTCAGAGGAGGCCATTACTGCTGATGCAATAGAGAAATTTTTGTGTGCGCTAGTTGCTGATCCAAAGGAAACGTACGTTGGTGGAAAATCGCAATTTCAGAATCTGCGTCCGGGGGCACTGGACCTGCAGGCGGTTGCTCTACAAAAATCCGTGCCCTTTGCTAGTTTTTATCCGCTGCTCAGCTTGCCTCCCGCACAACCTGTCCAAAAGCAAAATAAGAGGTTGCAGGCTAGTACGATCAGTGAGCAAGGGGAAGTCATAGATTTGATCGAGACGATTCAAATTCAATGGCCGAGTGACAACTGGCCTGAAGACACGACGACGAATACTGCATCACCTGCATGCCGTCTACGTGCAGGCCTTCACGTCGTTCGGGCGCTTGTGCTGGAGGGTTCCTTCTTCGTCAAGTGCACAAGGCAAGAGTGCACCAACACCGACGAGGTCGTATATCACGTGGTGACGGGCCCAGAAAATGCAAAGCCCTCCGCCAAGGATTTTCTCGTCCAAATCCAGACTCAATTAACCAAGGGTTTTTTAATCAGTGCATCTGAAATGCAGCGTGCGGAAAGCCTTGTTCGGCAAATAGGCTGTACCTTTGTACAAGATGCATACATAGCAGCTCTGCTATCGCTGGAGAAACTGGCGACTCCAGTTGTAAGCCTTTACTATTGCCACAGCGAACAGGACATCAAAGTCCGTGACACAGATAATATCCCATACCCTGCATGGACAGCGCGAATGTCAGGCAAGTTCTATCTGGGTGTAAAACCAACCCCCGGAGCGCACACGCTATCGACAATAGCTACTCCACTATCAAAAAGCAACATTGAAGCTATTATTGCTCTATGCGATAAGCTAGCCCAGCTGCAGTTGCTGGTGACTGGCATGAGCCCCGCACATTTAGTGTTTGACGAAAAGGGTCAAACACTATACTTAGACAATATCGAGAGCAGGTGCATCTGCATCCCATTTTGGGACGACCCCAAGCTTATACAAACCATACAAAAATTGCAGGGTCCTCATAAGCCCGGAAGCAAGCGTGATGATAATAATGAAGTAATTACAAGCGAAGTCCACAACAGCAGACGGCAAAAGATTAAGAATAGTAAAGCAGCCGAGCTGCTCGACTGGCTTGTCCAGGATATCGTATACATGTCCAACTTGATCTTTTTCTACTTGTCCCTCCAAGGGCATGGTGCCAAGGAAGCATATAAGCAGATTTGGAATAATCTAGCCTCCTCGAAATCTTTCCAGTGCTGGTTTCAGAATCGCTGGCACCTGGCTATGCTTGACATGCATCTGCAACTGTGTTTCAATGATAGAACAGAACACTCTGCGGATGAAGAGTCGCGGCTCAAGATCGAGAAACATCGAAACAATCTTGCCCAGAACACGACAGAAACTACTAGCATTGAGAAATCTGAGCAATTGCTAGACAAAGACAAGTACCAAAGATCTTATGACGCATTCACGCACAAATTGGCTTCTGCATTCCAGGACATAACCACAAATGCTCCATCTACTGAGCAGTGCGCACAGCCCGCGCACGTACTGGAGGAATTACAACCAGGCCACAAAACTACTACTTTAGGCAGGGAAATCGCATTCGAAAATACCAGACAAAACATTCAAAAAACAATAGCTTCGATATGCAGAGACTTACACGTACTTCGACTAAACAAGACGCTGGCGCAGGCTCAAAGAAGGGCTCCAGGGCTTTTAGAAACTCCCCGCAGGCTGGAGAGGCCAGCGGCCTCTCCGGGAGTACAATACAATTCGTCCCTCTCCTAGTTTTCAGAGTTAACAGTTCTCAGAGCTAGCATTAAAATTTCACGCGTGCTCGAAAAAAAATTTGAAAGGAGGGGGGGGGAGCACAATACCGACGCACGCCCCTTTTCCCGGGAAAATACACATTGCAATTAATAACCGGAACGCTCCGTTCATTTCAAGCCCTAGCAAATTGCAAGTAACGATCGGAGAATTGTGCGACGGCGCCACGATTTATTATACACGGCACAAAGAGCGAATCGATGCAATCAAGGCCCAGATGGAGAACCTTCAGGAACAGATCTACAATTTAGATGACACCCACCAGAGAACGCACACGCGAGCTCTTGCTGGACCTTGGCGTGTAGGCTTGGGCGGATCCATTTGAAATCTTGAGGAGTTGACCTTCTCACCTGAACTACGCATGGATCGGATTGAAATCTTTCCTAGTTTTCAGTGTCAAGTGTAAGATTTCTTTGAGCCAAGCAAAATTAATAAAAAGTTTTGTTGCAGTTCTTGGCGCGGATTGTATTGAAATCTTAGAGAGGCGAACCCCTCCAGAGACCGGCCGGCAGCTGAAAGGGAGAAAGGGCAGAACGCCGGATGGCCACTGCGCGGATGTCGTAGGGCACGCTGAGAAGCCACGGCCTGGCTCGTACAAAGTCACTGTCCTCTTGCCCACCCCGCTTGCGCGGGATGGAGAGGCATAAGGAGGGAGGCGCAGGGGAGTGGGGGTAGGGAGCATTGCTCCCCCGGCGCGGTCTGGAGACAAGCATGCTGGGATTAAAGGGGGGGGAGGGCTAGGGGGCCTTGCCCCCCGCGCCGCCTCATTGGAGAAGTCACTAGTCAGATGGCTTAGGCGGAGTTTGTAGTGGAAACAGGACCAATAAAGCCAAGGGCAGGGCCATGCTTGTAGCTGGTCACAAAGTGAGCAGGTTGAATTTGTGGGTTTAGAAAGAAAGCAAAAATAAACAAGCTTTTTTTTCGAAGCCCGCAGGGGCGGGGCGCTCCCCCTCCTCCTCCCCCCCCCCCCAGGCCGGGGGGGAGGGTGCTTGAAATCTTTTTTGATGGGGGGAGCACAATTCTGGCACACGTCTTTTTTCCCGGGAAATACGCACCCATGCCCATTTTGCGACTAATTCCATGCAAGAGAGAGCGAGAGGGGGGGGGGGGCATAGAGAAGGAAGGGAGGGAGAAAACGAGGGGAGGGGGGGAACGGGGGGAGGGGAGGAACGGGGGGAGGGGGGAAGGGGGGGGGGGGGGAGGGAAATTCACACTTCCCCCCCCCCCGCCTCTCTTCCCGTTTTCCTCGCCCTCTTCCGAGGGGAAGGTTGTCCGAAAAAACTTTTTGATTAGCCGAACGTTTTCTTCCCCCGGGAATTACGCACACATACACATTCGGCGACGAATCCCACGCAAGAAAGAAGAGGGAGAGGGGGACGGGGGAGGGGGAAAACGGGGGGAGGGGCACGCCCCCCCCCCCCCTTCCCACCTCTCCTTCCCTGTTTTCTCCTCCCCTTTCCCCCGGGAAATACGCACACATACGCCTTTGGCGACAAATTCCACGTAAGAAAAAGAGAGAGAGAGAGAGAGAGAGAGAGAGAGAGAGAGCGAGAGGAGAGGGTAACGAGAGGGAAAGGGAAGGAGATGTGCCGCGTGCTGCCCTTCCTCCCTTCGTCGAGCTGCCTGCAGGTCTCTGGAAGGGTTCACCTCTCTCAGATTCCAATCCAATCCGCCTCTCTCCTAGTTTTCAGTGTCAAGTGTAAGATTGCTTTGAGCCAAGCAAGATTAAAGCGGGGCTCGGGAGGCTTTATCCCCCAGCTGCCGGCCGGTCTCTGGAGGGGTTCGCCTCTCTAAGATTTCAATCCAATCTGCTGCTGGCTGGAGAGGCCAGCGGCCTCTCCGGGATTACAGTCAAATTCGTCCCTCTCCTAGTTTTCAGAGCTAACATTAAAATTTTGTCAGGGATATTGTTTGCGCAGACTAGCGAGCCATAGACGCGACTATGTGTATCGAAACGGGTCACAAAAGAGTGCAGGCTCGTTTCGCCGGCCGCGGCGGGGGGGGGGGGGGGGGGGGGAGGGGGAAAACGGAAGGGAGAAAAGGAAACGGGGGGGGAGGGGAAAACATGGGATGGAGGGGGGGGGAGGGAAATTCACACTCCCCCCCCCCCCCCGCCTCTCTTCCCGTTTCCCCCGCCCCTCCCCTCTCCCCCTGCCTCTCTTCCCGTTTTCCCCTCCCCTCCCCCCCTCCCCGCCCCCGCCCTCTGTCGAGGGGAAGGTTGCCCGAAAAAACTTTTTGATCAGCCGAAGGTTCCCTTTCCCCGGAAATTACCCACACATACACATTCGGCGACAAATTCCACTCAGGAAAGAAGAGAGAGAGAGGGGGGGGACGGGGGAGAAAAAAAAACGAGGGAAGGGGAAAAACGGGGGCGGGGGGGGGGGGGGGGGGCTCTCAGGCGCGGGCCTTCAGCCCGCGCCGGGGGGGCTTTGCCAAGGCTTATTAAAAAATCGTAACCCGCCCACCCCGCTTGCGCGGGATGGAGAGGCATACGGAGGGAGGCGCAGGGGAGTGGGGGGGGGGGGGGGGGGAGCATTGCTCCCCCGGCGCGGGCTGAAGGCCCGCGCCGCTCCTAAGCTCTTGCTGGACCTTGGCGTGTATGCTTGGGCGGATCGAATTGAAATCTTGAGGAGTTGACCTTCTCACCAATTCGGCTTGCGCCAACGGGGTGGCACTGGCAGCTAGTGCAGTTTTCAGTGTCAGATGTAAGATTTCTTTGCGTTTTAATTAATAAAACTATTGTTGCAGTTATTGGCGCCACACTCTAATCATGCTTCGTTCCTCTCCTTTTCTTAGTTCTTAATGCAAACATTAAAATTTTCTCAGGGATAGTGATTATTGAATTTTTTCTTGTACACCGGAGAAGCGCGCCCCTGCCTCTCCCGTCCCGCCCCCCCCCCCCCGTTATGCTTCAGCTCTTCTCGGAGAGGAGGGGGAAGGGAGAAAAACGGGGGGAGGGGAAAAAACAGGGAGAGGGGAAAAACGGGGGAGGGGGAAACGGGGGAGGGGAAAACGGGGGGAGGGGAAAACGGGGGAGGGGAAAAACGGGGGGAGGGGAAAACGGGGGGGAGGGGGAAAACGGGGGGAGGGGGAAAACGGGGGGAGGGGGAAAACGGGGGGAGGGGAAAAACGGGGGGAGGGGAAACGGGGGGGAGGGGCGCCCCCCCCCCCCCTTCCCACCTCTCCTTCCCTGTTTTTCCCTCCCCCTCTCTCCCCCCCGCCTCTCTTCCTGTTTTCCCCTCCCCTTTCCCCTGGGAAATACGCACACATACGCATTTGGCGACAAATTCCACGTAAGAAAAAGAGAGAGAGAGAGAGCGAGAGGAGAGGGTAACGAGAGGGAAAGGGAAGGGGATGTGCCGCGTGCTGCCCTTCCTGCCTTCGTCGAGCTGCCTGCAGGTCTCTGGAAGGGTTCACCTCTCTCAGATTCCAATCCAATCCGCCTCTCCTAGTTCTCAGAGCTAACATTAAAATTTTGTCAGGGATATTTCTGCAAGATTTTTTTCTTGTACACCGGCGAAGCGCGCAAGCAAAGAAATTCTTAAATTTGTTTTTTATTCAAAAAAAGTCGACATTGCGGGGTTCGGGAGGCTTTATCCCCCAGCTGTCTGCCGGTCTATGGAGGGGGCTCGGGGGCCTTTGCCCGTGTACAGGATGCGCGTCAACCAGCCCGCGCAAGCGGGGTGGGCAATCTGCCATTTACCACGTGTACAAGATGTCCTTGCGTATTGAGCGGATCCAATATGAAATGAACAGAGCCACGGTGACAATAGCCAGAACTACTACCAAGATACAACACCGATCTTCGTTAATTTCCTTTTGGATATAATTGTTATCTTTAGGTATGTAACGTATATACCGACACAAAGACACAAACACACAACAAGTCAGGGCCAGAAAGAACAAGGAGCTGATTCCCACGTTGCGGGTTATGTCGTAGCGCTCGCTGCACACGATAAAGGGCGTGTAGTCAAGGCTGCAATTTGGGCTCTGGTAATTTTCCTTGCAGATTAGGTCGTGCTAGTACAATTCTGTTTTATTGGGCAAGACGCTTGAGCTTTTCCAAGGACTTCTTGTTATGCTCGTTCTCCTTGTCTAGCCACGGTTGATCTCCTTGGTCTTGGTAAAGAAAAGTCACGACGGCGGCCACGTCATTTTCCTGTGGCCAATCACCAAGCTGGAGCTTTTCTGCTTGGACTCCTTTGTTCAACACAAGCACAACTAGTCGGCCCCTGCTTGTTTTACAAATCCGATGTGCTTTTTGAAATCGCTCCTTTGCTATTTTTTTCAGAAAACGTTGCGTCGATAAATGAATCACATACAACATGACCACAGAACCAGCACCTAGTAGCTCTCCGACAACGGAGTCCACGACGGCTGTAAATTTGTGCATGCGATCATTGTTCCATTCGACCGCCACCCGGGGGGTGGTGCCCTGCTTGCTTTCTCCTTTTCTTATTATTTCGTTTGCCTGTCGTAACAACTGCTGGCAGCTCGAAGAGTTGTTGGTTCTGGCATGCTTCTCGATCAACTCGTACAACCTCTGGGCTCGCTTACAGTTTGTGGCCTCCTGCATGTTTTTTCTACAAGCCAATCCGCCCCCCTCTTCTAGTTTTCAGTGTCAAGCGTAAGGTTTCTTTGATTTTTAATTAAAACAAATTTTTACACCGGCGAAGCGCGCCCGCGGGGGGGCGAGGCCCCCCGAACCCCCCCCCCCCCCCCCCCCCCCGCGCCTCCCCCTTTATGCCTTTCCACCCCGCGCAAGCGGGGTGGGGGGCATGCCCCCCGGGCCGCGTGCGGCCCTTTCTCCCTCTTCCAGCTGCCTGCCGGTCTCTGCAAGAATTTTTTCTTTTACACCGGCAAATACGAACCCCATTCCCGTTGGCGACCAATTCCATGCAAGAAAGAAGAGAGAAAGGGAGAGAGGAGGGGGGGGAGGGGGAAAACAGGGGAGGGAGAAAAACGGGGAGAGGGGGAAAAACGGGGAGAGGGAGAAAAACGGGGGGAGGGAGAAAAACGGGGGAGGGGAAAAACGGGGAGAGGGGAAAAATGGGGGGAGGGGGGAAACGTGGAGAGGGGGAAAACGGGAGGGAGGGGTGGGCGCCCCCCCCCCTTCCCAGCTCTCCTTCCATATGTTTTCACATCTTTCCCTCCCCCCGTTTTCCCCTCCCCCTCGGTTGTCGCCTCGGCCTGTTTGCAAGCGCGCTGACCGCGGCGCTGGTGCCCGCGATGCAGCTCCAGAACCAGCTGCCCTTTCTCCCTCTCCAGCTGCCGGCCGGTCTCTGGAGGGGTTGCACCTCTCTACGATTTCAATCCAATCCGTTCTTTTCCGTATTTCTTTGAGCCAATGGATTGAATTGAAATCAGGGGCAATAAGCTGCCTGGTTCAGAGTAGGCTGGACTTCACCTGCCCATGCAGATTTACTCGTAGATGCACATCCCGAGCCCGAGTCCATCTTGGTGTACATGCTGGAAATAATGAACCTGAAACTCTTGTACGCAACATGGGCGGGCGGGGTCAGAACCGTGCACGCGCCAGCAGCCGCGTAGGTGATGCTACTCCACTTCTGGATCTGAACCCAGCTGGCTCCGTCCTGGGAGCCCACCAGCCACACTTCGGCAGGTCCCGCCCAGACAGTGGTCCAGGTGGGGTCTTTGAAGGCACACACATTGATACTCTGGACCGTGGCTGCGGGAGAGCTTGAAGTCAGTTGTAGATACTCGCCGAGCGCGCTCAGAGCAGCGTAAGCAGTGAGTGGTGCGCTCGAGGTGGCTGGGCACGTGACTGCCAAGCCCGTGGTGGAGCCTGGGCCATACACAGAATACATACTTGTCTCCCACCAACTCGTTACTGAGCTATCCATTGCAGCCCAGGCAGACGCTGCTCTGGACGCAGTTAGAGTCCAGGGCCCTGCTGAGCCAGACGTCATTGCAAAAATCTTGGCAGGTACACAGCTTCTCGAGCGTGTTTGCGACGGCGACATAGACGTGCTGGCAGACAAGCTGGGCGAGCTAGTCGTTGTCAAGGAGGGACTGGCGGACAAGCTAGGCGATCTAGTCGCCGACAGCGAGGGGCTGGCGGACGAGCTAGGCGAGGCGGTCGCCGACAGACTGAGCGATCTAGTCGCCGACAGACTGAGCGATCTAGTCGCCGACAGCGAGGGGCTGGTGGACGAGCTAGGCGAGGCGGTCGTCGTCAGGGAGGGGCTGGCGGACAGGCTGAGCGATCTAGTCGCCGACAGCGAGGGGCTGGTGGACGAGCTAGGCGAGGCCGTCGTCGTCAGGGAGGGGCTGGCGGACAAGCTAGGCGATCTAGTCGTTGTCAAGGAGGGGCTAGTGGACGAGCTAGGCGAGGCCGTCGTCGTCAGGGAGGGACTGGCGGACAAGCTAGGCGAGGTGGTCATCGCCAGGGAGGAACTGGCGGACAAGCTAGGCGAGGTGGTCATCGCCAGGGAGGGGCTGGCGGACAAGCTAGGCGAGGCGGTCATTGTCAGGGAGGGGCTGGCGGACAAGCTAGGCGAGGCGGTCATTGTCAAGGAGGGGCTGGCGGACAAGCTAGGCGAGGCGGTCATTGTCAGGGAGGGGCTGGCGGACAAGCTAGGCGAGGTGGTCATCGCCAGGGAGGGACTGGCGGACAAGCTAGGCGAGGCGGTCATTGTCAAGGAGGGGCTGGCGGACAAGCTAGGCGAGGCGGTCATTGTCAGGGAGGGGCTGGCGGACAGGCTGGGTGAGGCGTTCATCGTCAGGGAGGGACTGGCGGACAAGGCGAGCGAGCCCGTCGCTGGCGGGGGGGAGCTCGTTGCCGTCGGGGAGGGACTGGCAGACAGGCTGGGTGAGGCGGTCATTGTCAGGGAGGGGCTGGCGGACAAGGCGAGCGAGCCCGTTGCTGGCGGAGGGGAGCTGGCGGACTGGGCGGGCGAGCTCGTCGTCGTCGGGGAGGGACTAGCAGACAAACTAGGCGAGGTGGTCATTGTCAGGGAGGGGCTGGCGGACAAACTAGGCGAGGTGGTCATCGCCAGGGAGGGGCTGGCGGACAGGCTAGGCGAGGCGGTCATTGTCAGGGAAAGGCTGGCGGACAAGCTAGGCGAGGCGGTCATTGTCAGGGAGGGGCTGGCGGATAGGCTGGGTGAGGCGGTCATTGTCAGGGAGGGGCTGGCGGACAAGGCGAGCGAGCCCGTCGCTAGCGGAGGGGAGCTGGCGGATTGGGCGGGCGAGCCCGTCGCCGTCACTGAGCTGGTCGACGAGGTGAGCGGCGGGGCAGAGGAGATGGTTGACGAGGTGAGCGACGGGGAGGGGCTGAGTTTGCCGCCCAGCTGCAGCAGGGTGCTCAGATTTGAGCGCACGCTGGCGGCCCCCTCCACAAAGCCCCGGAACAGCGCGGCGGGGCCCGGCGACCAGCTGCTGAGGTCCGCGTCGAAGCTGCGCACGCCGGCAAACATGTAGCTGGCGTCGCGCAGCAGCGACACGTTCCAGGTCAGCTTGCCCGTCACCTCTAGCTTCGATGCATTTCGAAAAGCCCCGCTTGCGTTGAGCAGAGCCGAGGTGTCTAGTTGCTGCAGCCCGGGGATCGACGACGCCCCGCACCAGGCAAAAGCAAGCGCCAGGCTCTGCACCCGCGAAGTGTCCCAGCCGCTCACGTCCGGCCTCAGGCCCGGCGACCAGGCCATCATTCCAGTGAGGTCCCTGGCGTCTCGCACGCGCAGGCCGCTCAAGTTCAGCACCAGCAGGGGCAGCTGCGAGAAAGAGTACCTCCAGTCCAGCACCTCCTGCGTGCCCTGCCACAGGCCCAGCGGGGGCAGCGACTCCAGGCGCTCGGCCCCGTAGAAGTGGTGCCCACCCGTGACCGCCGGTCGCATTGCCCCCCACTGTTCTACACTCTGCAGGTATGTCACGTCTCCGTTCCGCTCGTGCCACTCTGGCGTCAGGGCCCAGCCCAGCACGGCGCCCCTGGCGCTCACCCGATACTGACCTGGCGTCGCGTACTCATGCTCGCAGCTCCAGCGCGCCCCGCCGCGCTGGGGGCACAGCCCACGACTGCCGTCCCCCCAGTCAACCTCGTAGTAGTAGGACGTTACGCCCTCCGCTTCCGCCCCTGGCTGCTGCTGCTGCAGCCGCCTGCGCGTCCCGTCCTGTGTGGTGGGCCGCGGCGCGGCGGCGGCGGCCGGCAGCGTGAACGACGCCCCTGCCAACGTCGCGCCCACTAGCAAGACCAGCTCGTCCCCCTGCGCTCCTGGCTGCCCGGCGGGGCCGCTGCGCTGCGCCAGCCGCACCAAGGTGGCTTGCCGGGCGCGCCCGCCGTGCGCAACGCGGCCCCCAGCCAGAGCAAGAGACAAAACAAGGCCCGTGCCTGCATTTTGGTTTGCAATATTATTTTGAAATCAAAAAAATAGTTGGGGGGAGGCCCCTCCAACCTCTCCTTCCCTCTGTTTTCACATCTTTTCCTTCCCCCCGTCTTCCCCTCCCCCCGGCCTCTTCCGAAGGGAAGGTTGCCCGAAATAACTTTGGGATCAGTCGGACGTTCTCTTTCCCCGGGAATTCGTGTACAACCCTTGAGCTTCTTGGCCAGATTTGCCCACATGTTCTAGCCCCCCGTCCGTGATTTGGCTGCAGCCGGCGAGAAAACAAGAGAGTGGGGCGAGTGTAGAGGGGGGGGGGGGGGGGAAGGAGGAGAAGGGGGGGAGGGGAAAAACGGGGAGAGGGAAACAGCGGGGGGAGGGGGAAAACGTGGAGAGGGGGAAAACGGGAGGGAGGGGGGCGCCCCCCCCTTCCCAGCTCTCCTTCCATCTGTTTTCACATCTTTCCCTCCCCCCGTGGCGAACGCGTCGTTCGTGACGCAGAGCTGCGCGCTGACCGCGGCGCACGTAGCAGCGCTCGCACACTGGCTGCCAGTCCTGGCCGGGGCTGGTGCGGCAGGCCAAGCCAGGCCCACGCACACACAGGCTCTTGCCGCCCGGGGTCACGACCGCTCCGCGGCGGCCGTGCTGGCTCACGAACCTTTGCACGGCGCGGCTGCCTCTCTAAGATTTCAATCCAATCTGACAAGTTTCGCGTGTACACTTTTAAATACGACCCCAACAAGTGGAAAGGAGGCCTTACGGGAGAGTTTTACAACGCTCTGGCTAATCAATCTGGCAACGGCTCGGTGTAGTGCTTCACCTACACAAACCCGGGCGACCACTGCATAAACTCAAGCGGCGCTCTTATCAAGGTACAGTGCTTGGAAGGTGCCTGGAACTCCCACACCACCAAAAAAGTGCCAAAAATTTGTTTAATAAAAATCATACTTGGCGACAGAATCAACTTTAATGACATCCTTAGTTGTGCATGGCCAAAATGATGAAGATTCTTTTTAGAATGGCAGCTCGGGTTTCTCGATCTCGTAACCCCGCACCAGCACCTGCCCCTGCGAGTTCTTGCACGTCTCGCAGCGAGAGACGCAACAAATTTCACGCGAGAAGGGGGGAGGGGAAAAACGGGGAGAGGGGGAAAAACGGGGAGAGGGAAAGAGCGGGGGAGGGGGAAAACGTGGAGAGGGGGAAAACGGGAGGGAGGGGGGAAACGGAAGGGAGGGGCGCCCCCCCCCCCCTTCCCAGCTCTCCTTCCATCTGTTTTCACATCTTTCCCTCCCCCCCGTCTTCCCCTTCCCCCGGTTTTTGCCTTCCCTCGTTTCCTCTCGCCTTGGAGTGCCCGGGGGGTGTGCCGCGTGCTGCCCTTTCTCCCTCTCCAGCTGCCCGCCCGACAACAAAAGAAAAAGAAGATCTCCAGGCCAGCGAGCTATAGGATAGGCTCTGCCGACACGCAGAGCATTCCGCCACATGTTCTAATGGTACGCAATGGCTCATTACAATTTTCGCGAAGAATGTCCGTTCTTAAAGTCAAGGAAAGCTGAAGAGGATAGAGGCTTGGCTTGCTTTCGCCTTCGAGCACACCGGGTAGGTTGTTCATTACATTGTATCCCTCGACGGAGGTATCCGACTTGAACCAACGCAACATGACTTCTTCGCAACAAATCTGTATACTTTGCTTTCTTTCAATGTTTGTACGCAGACATCTCTTCAAGCCACAATGATTTGCCAGGCATTTGAGAATTGCCTGCAGATTCTGGTGAGGTTCGATAAACGCGTACGCAGTCAAACGGAGCGTCCCAGGTTGAATACTAAGGCGATAAAGGAGCAGCGACGGAAAGGCGAGTAGTGTAGAGTCTCCAGCCTTTGCTATATTTTTAGGCCTGATGATTGCGCATAACTTGTTAGATTTGTCGGGTATTCTTGGTACTAAAAGCCACGTAGTTGCGGGGTTTGAACGAGACCCCGCGTGCGAGCTGACAAAGTCGGCTACCTCATGAGCCCAGACGCTGACGTCAATGTTTACATTGAGAACCTCCGCAAATTTAGCCCTTTGCTCTTCTTTGATGATATACGACCCGTCGTTTCGTTCGACTATGACTTGCCAGGAAGAGGCCATGGGTTTAAATGAATAATTCACATCATCAGTCTTCATGCCAGGAAGTTCGGCCACTTGTGTACCATTCCTCAAGTAGTAGAATCCATACTGCTTTTTATGCTTACTATTAACAAAGAGATTTCGCAGTAGTATCAACCCCTCGCAGCCAAGGTTGGTTAGGTTGATAAACCAATACGACGTGTTGTTCTCTTCAAAATTTTTACGTAGCTGTTGGTTTTTCTTGTTTCTTGTGAACGCATATTTTGGCGGTCTCCCTGCGGGGGTGGGGGAGGACGTGCAGGTTTTGGAGTGTCAGGCATGTCTTGTACCACACAGCTGCTTTTTGTTTCACACCATTCTTATATTTACACCTACCAGCCCGCGCCAGCGGGCTGGAATGGAGACAAAGGGGCGGCTCGGGGGGAAGGGAAAAACGGGGGACGAGGGGGAAAGAGGGCGGGGAGAGCGATTGGAGTGCCCGGGGGGTGTGCCAAGTGTAAGATTTGTTCGAGCCAAGCAAAACTAATAAAAATTTTGTTGCAGTTCTTGGCGCCCCACTCCAACCAAATTTTGTCAGGGGTATTTCTGCAAGAATTTTTCCTACACAGGCGAAGCGCGCCCCTGCCTCTCCCATCCCGGCCCCCCGGGGGAAAACGGGGGAGGGAGAAAAACGGGGAGAGGGGAAAGAGGGCGGGGAGAGGGAAAGAACGGGGGGAGGGGGAAAACGTGGAGAGGGGGAGAGAGAAAGAGGAAGGGAGGGAGGGGAGAGAAAAGCGGGGGGAGGGGAAAACGGGGGGAGGGACGCCCCCCTCCTTCTCACCTCTCCAGTCCACGCAAGAGAGAGCGAGAGAGGGGGGGGGGGGGGGCATAGAGGAGGAAGGGAAGGGGAAAAAGAAGGGGAGGGAGAAAACGAGGGGAGGGGGGGAACGGGGGAGGGGGGAAGGGGGGGAGGGAGGAGGGGGGGGGGGGCGCCCCCCCCCCCTGCGGGCTCCGAAAAAGAAAGCTTGTTTATTTTTGCTCTCCCTCTAAACCCACAAATTCAACCTGCTCACTTTGTGACCAGCTACAGGCATGGCCCTGCCCTTGGCTTTATGGGTCCTGCCTCGACTACAAACTCCGTCTAAGTCATCCGAAGAGTGACTTCTCCAATGAGGCGGCGCACTCTCTGGGACCTCGGGGGGGGCATGGCCGCCCGAGCCCCCCCTACAGCCCACGCCGGCGGGTTTGCCACGAGAAGAAAAGGTCCGAGAAAAGAAGTCAAGACCCGCACAGCCTCCTCCGGAACCAGATTTAGCCTATGCGCCGTTCTGGACTGAGTCCGGGGGGCCTTGCCCCCCGAGCCCCCCCTTCAGCCCGCGGGGGGCGAGGCCCCCCGAACCCCCCCTTCAGCCCGCGGGGGGCGAGCCCCCCGAACCCCCCCTTCAGCCCGCGCCAGCGGGCTGGCAGCCAAAACAGACGAGACTCAGAACAAACAGCCCAAGAAGAAGAAATTCAGTTTAAACAAGAAGGCGGGCAAGACACCACCGCTCAAGACACTCACGTGCCGGGGGGCATGCCCCCCGCGCCCCCCCTTTGAGCCCAGCGTGCTTCTCTCCAGCCCGCGCCGGGGGAGCAGTGCTCTTACACCCCCCGGCGCCTCCCCCTTTATGCCTTTCCAGCCCGCGCAAGCGGGGTGGGCAAAGAAGGGCCGAGATGGGCGGCAGAATGCGCTGCCTCGGCGACTTTGATTTGGATACTCTGCGCCTGCGGTTTGTGCAAGAGGACAGTGAATTTGTACGAGCCAGGCCGTGGCTTCTCAGCGTGCCCTACGACATCCGCGCAGTGGCCATCCGGGGCCTGCAAGCGGCGCGGGCCTCGGCCATCTCTAATTTTAGCCAGAAGGGCAAGTTCTTCCACTGGAAGAGAGTCAACTCGGGGGGCAAGCCCCCCGTGCCCCCCCCCCCCCCCCCTTGCTATCCTTTCAGCCCGCGGGGGGCGAGGCCCCCCGAACCCCCCCTTCAGCCCGCGCCAGCGGGCTGGCAGCAAGAATCGGAACCGCTGGCGCCTACGGCGCGCTACTACTCGAGTGCGTGACAAGATCTATAATATGGTCCAAGACGTGCACAAGAAAGCCGCCAGATGCGGGGGGCGGCGCCCCCCGTGGCCCCCCTGCAGCCCGCGCCGGGGGGCATGCCCCCCGTGCCCCCCCTTTTCTCTATTCCAGCCCGCGCCAGCGGGGTGGCACAGGCGTGTACGCAATGTGGGGCGCTGTGGAGGGACATTAAAGCCGCGAAGACGTACAGCTGCCAGTGCCACCCCGCTGGCGCGGGCTGGAATGGAGAAAAGGGGGGGCACGGGGGGCATGCCCCCCGGCGCGGGCTGGAAGGGGGGCTCGGGGGGCTTTGCCCTCCGCTCTGAGAAGGGAGGGGGATGTGCCGCGTGCTGCCCTTTCTCCCTTCCAGCTGCCGGCCGGTCTCTGGAGGGGTTCGCCTCTCTAAGATTTCAATCGAATCTGTCTTTGTTGTTGCGGAAACGGGGTCGGCTGTTTCAGCCTTGCGGCGGAAACACAACGACTAATCTAGATGCAACGGAAAAGGCTATGCTGCGGAAATACTTGGCAAGTCCAACCAATCTGCCTGCAGATTGAAAAGAAGAGCTGCTCAAAGCCCTAACCGACGACAACCTGAAAAGTGTGATCTGCACATGGGGTTACAACCGGGTGCGTTTACTAATTTTCAATCTGCGGGCGTGGAGTTTGTCTCCGAAAGTTCGACAACTTACAAAGAAACTATGTCCTGTCTGTGGTGTTTCGATTCAGTAACAAACAGGAAAAGACGAGAGACATCCTTAGTTATGCATGGTTGAACAAAACTTGGCTTTTTAATAAAACAAAACCTTTTTTCTCTTGACACTCTGCAAGAGTAGAACTTAAGAAGTTCCGATGCTGGCAGCGCTCCGTCGCAAACGTCCCCTCCTGTACTTTTCAAAGATTCAGACGGGCGGCGAACAAGAGTCCTCACGACCCTTGGCTGCCTGCGTCGTTGTCGTTGCGACCCCGTCGCCTTCCTCCCTTCCAGTTGCCGGCCGGTCTCTGGAGGGGTTCGCCTCTCTAAGATTTCAATCCAATCTGGTTGCGCACAGAGCTAGAGGCTCAGGGCGTGCCAGAACCAGTTCTGACGCGCGTGCTGCAGCGTTTACAGCCTGCACTAGCCACGCGTCTTTGGCTTTACTGTAACTTTTTTTTTGGGTTAACAACAATTTTTGCTCACCATCTCCCAAAGTGATTAAACAAAAAAAAGCACTTATGACTGTTTTCTTTTTTTTAATAACCGCTTATGAACCTGTCGTCTTTAGTCTACGAACCATCGTAACACGCCGAGGTCAAGCGCGGCCGCTTCAATTGGAAGCCAGCGTGGCGTGCTCAGGTGTCTCGACACTGTTTTCTTCGGGATTGCTGCTCATTTCTTGTATCGTCCTTGTGTGTCAAGCAGTACCTTCTCTCTTTTTTTTGGTGTTTAGTGAAAGAAAGACAGAAAGAAGAGGAGAGAAGGGGGGGGGGGGGCTCGTAAGGGGCGGGGTGCCCCCCCCCCCCCCTTCACACAACCCCCCTCCTTCCCGCCTGCTCGTGCGCGTGGCCCCCCCCGCTGGTCTCTCTCCCCCCGACTTTCAAATGTCCCTGCCGGTGGTACGATTCGTGCTCAGAAAAAGAAAGAAAAACTGTGTGTGTTTTTAATGAAACCGGGGGGGGGGGCTGCCCCCCCCCCCCCCCCCCCCCCTCCGCCGCTCGTGCCCTTTTTTTTTTACTAGTCTCCTGCACAAAGCCTTTGGGGTCAGAACCACGCCGAATGGCGGTGCAGCCAGCACACTTGCCACTGGTCTAGCGCACGGGGGGGATCCAGCGTTGTACCTGCAACACGCGCACACACATGCATGCAAAAAAGCAGTAACAGGCTTTTGGATAAAAAATGAGAATGAACATATCCAACAAAAACTTACCTCTTGAACATCCTGCTTGTTCTGGTTCGTACTCGTTCTCACTTTGTATCCAAAGGGTACTTTTCCGCACGTTCCTGAGCATCTTCTTCGGTCGACAGCCGGGGCCTCTTAGAAGAAGGCCCTTGTGCCTGTCGTCCCTCTCCCTGCTTGCGCTTTTGTGCTTCCTTGTATATCTTTTTCAGGGCACTCCAGTCCTCGACGCTGAGGCTTTCGTTGACGCTCTCGCTGGGTCCCGAATCCGAGCCGGCATCTGTAGTGCCAATCAGCCATTTGTCGTACTCTGCTTTTGGTACGATCCGCATATTTACGATGCCAAACGCTTTGAGCCGGCCCGCATCTTTATGTGCCTTGTTCTTACAGTTCGCATACCAGCACAGCCCCTCTCGGCAGACTCCCGTGGGTTTGCACTCGTGTCCGGGCTCGGACTTGCTGCGCGGGCAGTAGACGCAGTAGTTGACGCGCCCGTCTCTTTGTGTGAGTACCTCTGCCAGCGCCTAGCCTTGTGAGTGGGGGAAACACCTCGAAACCATTTTGGCGCAATGTGCGCTGGGGAATATTTCCTGCCTCCTTGAAAGCAGGTTGTTTCAGCTCCTTTAAGTACCCCTCATACGCCGAGATAAAGTCTTCCCACAGAGTAAGGCGTCCTTTATCTGGGATCACCCCGTACACCTTGCAATTTAAAACCAACCCTAATCTTACTGACGTAGTCTACAAACCCGACCCGTCGCACCCCCCGGCAGAGCCGGCGGCCCGACGAGGAGGGCCTGCGGCTGCAATGGAATGTTGCTCTGAGCGCGCCCTCCAGCGTGACATACGCAGTGAGCTTTCGATGCATAAACAAAGGCACGTATACAGCTGTTGTAGTCCTGTTGGGGCTCGCCGCTCCTATCGCTGTTTTGGGCTTAATCTTGGGTTTTAATTAAACTGATCCACGGCGGGCTTTCTTGCAGTTTGTGCACTCTAGGCACTTGTGTGGCGTGGGCTTTGTAGTTCTAGAACTAGACAAGGCACGGTACAGTTTGTCCCGGAGGGGTTTGTTCTTACTCTCGGAGGTAGCTTCGCGGGCGACTTCCTGCAGCTGAGCGGCGAGGGCACTCTCGTTATACCTAGAGGCACTCCCCCCCGCCCGCGCAGCAATGAGCGACTCCAGGAAACGCAAGATCAGGCGCCGATCCGCTGAGTTGTGTCCTCTTTGACTCCAAGTACACTCGTAAATGAAATTCTGCACGCCCCACAGGACCGGCCGAGCGCCTGTAGGGGGGCCGGAGAAATTGGCTTTGAGCCTGTCAAACTTCATTTGCAGAGTAGCGTTGCACTGAACCTTCCCCTCGTCCAGAGTCGCCTTGTTCTTGAGCTTAACAAAGGTTCGGATGAAACAACCAAATTTTTCGCACGGATTTTCTTGTTTTGTATGAGTTGGTTTGTTTTGTAGCCAATCGTCAATCGTTTGCTGCGACGCCGCGCCCAGCAAACCATGCAGGACATGGATGTCCGCCAGCCGGAGACAG
Organism: Paulinella micropora; assembly: GCA_019918135.1. Taxonomy (NCBI): domain Eukaryota; phylum Cercozoa; class Imbricatea; order Euglyphida; family Paulinellidae; genus Paulinella; species Paulinella micropora. Next base: position 23,791 of record WBZZ01002541.1, on the reverse strand, counting down.
CTCGTGCGTGCGTTGTATAGCTCCAGCAGGCACAGGAATTCGTTTTGTCAGGCACTCCCAGAATCGGACTTCTTGGCACTCACTAGTATGTATTGGCCAGAAGCGCTCTAAAGCCTGCTCTAGTGTCTGTCCTTTAGTTATGGCGTCGCCAACAATTTCCAGTTGGGCCGCGCCGTGATCGCTCAGCATGCTACGGAGCTGGGGCTCCGTAGTACTTCTTCTGAGAACAAGGACAAAGTCAGCATGATCGGGAAGAGAGGAGGAGGCTTGGTCCTTGAGCGCTTCGGCCAGCGGCGCCAGTGCGTGGGTGCGGCTTTCCGTATCTGCCCAGATGCTGGGAGAAAAGTATCTGCTGCTGTTGGCCAGCAGCGCCAGGTAGAGTGGCGCCGCCAGAGCCTGTTGTGAGCCTCCAGCCCGCGCCAGCGGGCTGGAAGGGGGGCTCGGGGGGCTTTGCCCCCCGGCAGCACACGCCGAGTGGACCGAGGTATTCATGAGCCGAACCTGGAGCAGCTCCTGGCCTGCCGATCCCTCTTCTTTCCGCAAGCGGTACACCGCGATGTGCGAGACATCCGAGGGAGTAAACTCTTGGTGCTGCTTGGAGCCCAAGATCAAGCGCGCGTAGCGCTGCATGAGCGAAAAGAGCTCCCTCCACGCGCGGGGGGCCACCTCGGGGTCAGTCAAGTACTCCGCCAGCGTACCGTCATCCTCTGGCTGAGCTTGGCAGGCCAGCCCCCACCACTGGTTCTGCTTCTGGAGAACGCGATCGCACAGCCCAAGGACGCCCGTTAACAACTGCCTCCTGTTTCCTTCCACGATCTTCGTCGCAGCCGATTCTTTTATTTCGCTGAAAAAGCTTTCTCGAGCGCCGGGGGGGATCAGTGTCAAGCAGCACGGTTCGCCCGCTCCTAACTGGTTATCATACAAATCCTTGTTCCACTTCTTGGCGTACAGGCAGGCATCCATTTTATAGTCTGGCAAGAGTGCAAACGTCACCACCGACGTGCGTCGTCGTCTGCCGTCGTCAGCCCGCAGATCCTGCTGCTGCAAAACCCAGAATGCTAGTTTCTGCGGGGACAGAAACTCTGCTTCCACCACCCCACCTGCGCCCGCCAATTTCCGGATTTGGAGGAGCAACTCTGCCCTCGTGTCGGGCTCTGTAACCCACCTCGGGACTTGGTGAGACTGCGCCGCCTGCTGTAGCTCGTCAATGAGCCGAAGGATAGACGGCACAGCGCCGCCTTGGCCGCACTCGGCACACTTAAACACCTCGTACAACAACGCCAAGTACCGCTCTGCCGCCACGGTCAGAGCTGGCTGTTCTTTGGCCAAGTCGTGTAGCCGGGCAAAGTCGCTCTCGTCCTGCCCCGGCGGAAGCGTGTGATAGCCGCCCGGGGCCGTCTTGTGCTCGTGCTCTCCGGCTCCGGCTCCGGCTCGTGATGATGATGCTCCGTCAGCACGCCCGGAAAAGTGATACCCCAACATGCTCAGGAAGGTCTCGTACTGCTGCCGGGCTTGGAAGCGCAGGTTGGCAACCAGGGAAATGGCGCTGCCCAGCGAGCCACCGCCTGGCCCCAACTTGGATTGCAACACCTGGACCCCCGTCGCAAATGCGGGCGGGGCCAGGACGCCCTTGGCATTCGCGAGCAGAGACACAAACATGCCCAGACCCAACTCTCGACTGCTGGGCGACTCCGGCGGAGCTTCACTCTGCCGGAGACGCAGCAGCAACTCCAGCGACCGGATGCTCAGCTTGCTGGCGGGTGCATTCTTGGTGTATTCGTAGAGGTCCGCATCGCCAAACAGAACCCGCTGCTTGGCGGGCTCTCCTTGCTCGTACACCAGGAAATCTGCCGGCCAGGGATCGACCAGAACCGCATCGCTCTCCGGCTGAGTCGTGAGTTGGTTGACGAAGAAGCCCGCATAGGTCTCGAGTAGCTCGTAAGTAGCTAGCCAAGCCTGCTTCAAATTATTAACCCTTGCTATTATCGGGCTTTCTTGGGTGTCAGTGACCTGTCTGTTCAACCAGGCACGCAGGTCGCCTGCTGCGTAATCCGCCTCCTCACGAAACAAGTAGATGGCGCTGCTTGGCTCGGCCTGGTCCATCTCCTTCTTGACTTCCTTGGCTTTGTTGGCTTTTTCTTGCAGGCCGCGTATGTCTGCTAGGAGCTTTTCTTGCTGGTCTTTCTGGGATGCTAGCTTTTGTACCGCTTCTTGCTCCTTTGAGCGCAGCGCTTCCAAGAAATCATCCAACTCTTCGGGCGAGATCACTTAGTACTGCGGGTCACGGTAGGCGCAGATATTTGGGGTCTTCATTGCTCGGGCCCACGCTAAGCGCGCCTTTGCGCGGTCCTCACTATCGTACACAAAAAAGCCAAAGCGGTGGACTAGTCTAGCGCTCCCGCTACCACTAGCGCCAGCCGGGGCAAAAGGACAGGTTGTATCTTCCCTGGGCTAGCCAGCTGTCTTGCGCGCCCACCCCCTGCTGCCCTTGCATTCTAGCGGACATGATCTCCATCAATCTCGTGACCAGGCCGCTGAGCAACGTCGGCCTTCTCTGTGCGTCCGTAACCTTGTTCCTCTTCTGCATCTTTTAAGGTAGAAAACTCGGGGACCCCCCCCCCTTTTCTCTCCTTCCGACAAATGGGGCAGGGGGGGGGAAGGGAGGAAAAGGGGGCGCCCCCCCCCCTCTCCCTTCCTTCCTTTCTCTTTTTCTCTCTTTTGTTCTTCCTCGGAATCCGATAAAGTGTAATCTCTCTGGGACGATATAATCGTGAATCCCCCTGGGCTCGCTGGCTAGCTAACTACATGGACACAAACGCCTGCTTGGAGCGCATGGCGTCCAGAAAGAGGACTCTGCAGTGCGGGGTCGCTTTGGGGCGTCACGATCTGTTTCATTGTCGCGATCTGCAGTAAGTAGCTCTTAGCACATCAAGTCTTTTTTTTTTCTTTGGCTCTGCACGTTTCTTCGCGCACACACACATGTATGCTTTTTTTTTGCTACCGGCAGCCACTTGGCAATGGGTCGATTTGGAGATGACGTCTGATTGCAATGTAAGTACTCAAAAACCTTTAATGTAGTGTTGCCAACGTCTTTTGCGTGGGGGTATGCTGGTGGTGGTGGTGGTGGTGGTGGTGGTGCAGCTGTGGATCGACTATGGTCTCTGGAAATTTTGCGTGTATTACCTGTGCGATGTTGCCGGAAGCTCTTTCGGAGGCTGCCTCAAATATGCCGACGACAACAACAACACCGACGACTCGAGCTCGATGATGGCCTTTGTGCCCGTTGCTACCGGCAGCCTGCAGGCCGTGCGCGCGTTTGTTATTCTGGGCCTCATTGGGGGGGTGGTCGCCGTGCCAGTGTGTTACAAGGTGCAGAGCAGGCAAGTTCAAGCGCTTGTCTTTGCAGCACCGTGCCTTTGTGGCATCATTGCCATGTCCGTCTTCCTGGCCCGCGTGCACATCGATGCCTTCGGCTCTCTCTACAGCGGCCACGGTACGGGTTTTGCGTTTGCTATCGTTGGCTGGATGCTGGCTCTCGTCGGAGCCAGCCTGTCGCGCCTGGGACAGGGAGCGCAGCAGCCCGCGACCGCCTCGGTCAACGCAGACAGGGCGGCTCCTGTTGCAGCTTGAGATATTAGGGGAATGAAAACAGCCCGCGCCAGCGGGCTGAAAGGGGGGCTCGGGGGGCTTTGCCCCCCCGCACCTTGCACACAAATGAACACACACCAATGTTTTTTTTCGATATTAAATTACAAAATGAGATCCAAATACCCTGCCTGCCCCTCCCTCCCTCCCTCCCTCCTCTTCTCCTCCCCCCTTTTGCCGACGCGCTGCCGCTCGGCGGGGTTGCTTTCCCTTCTAAGCAAAGAAAAAACAAAGTCATGATCAGTGAAAGTGCCCGCCACCACGCCATGGGCGTGATGGTCCTGTACGTGCGGCACCTGCTGGTGACCAAGAACGTCAAGTGGGTGAGCCAAGACGACGAGGCTCTGGCGGACGAGGTGTTTAGCTCGGCAGTGCCGTGGGTCGACGTGCTGAGCAGCCTGGAGCTGCGGCAGGCGCGTGCGATCCTGTATTCACAGGCGCGGGCGAGCCGCGCGGGGGGTGCTTGCCCCGGGGTGCTGGCCTGTTCGCCGATGCCGCGCGCCATGCTCACGGCGCTGCTGGTGGCCGGCCGCTACGCGCACAAACGCCGCCTGTGCATCCGAGTGCTGCACGAATTTTCTCCCGCCACGACGAAGAAGACGACGGCGCCGCCGCCGCCGCCTGCTCAAGAGGACGCGCTGCGCACTGTGGAAATCACGCTCGCACAGCTGGCCGGCCGCTACCGCGATACCGCGCACGAGTACTTGTTCCTGCTACGCAACTGCCGCCGCCTGCTGTCGCTGGCTCCTGCGAATCCGCCGCCGCCTCCTCCTCCTCCTCCTCCCACTGCCGCCCGCGCCAGCGCGCCGGGCTGGCTGTGCATCTTCACGCACAAGAGCTACATCATGAACTACGTCTCTGGTGGCGTCTGGGCGCCCAACCTCTCGGTCTGGTGCCAACACGCGCGACCGTCCCCCGAGGCTGATCTGCGCTTGTGCCCACCCGTCAGGGTCGCTGAGGGACTGGCACAGATCCCCACGACCGAGCACCCGGAGGCCAAGAGACTTTGCAAGGAATGGGCCCACCAACTAATATACTGGCGAGCTGTGCCTACCCGCACGTACAATCGGGCCCTGTTGCAGCCCGCGGCAGAAGGAAGGGAAGCAGGAGGGGGGGGGGGGGGGAAGGGGGGCAGCGTGCCCCCCCCTCCCACCGGCACGAACCATCCCCCCCCCCCCTCCCTTCCTTCGCTCTCCTCTCATTCTTAATACACACTCCGCGCCCCACGCGGAGTAAGGGACGGGAGTAGGAGGCAGGCGTGAAATGAGTACGGTGCAAATAATGCTTACCAGCTACCAGCTGCGCAAAGATGGCAGCGTGGGACCTGTCAACGAGAATTATGAATTGAAAGCCCCAAATGGCTCAAAGAACGTAACTATCGCAAATGTAAAGCAGGAGCTGAAGGGTGCATGATAGCGTTTGTCTGCGTCAATCAGACACAGAGGCTACGTGGTGCAAGCACCGCGGGGACAAAGTCATCCCGGGCTGGTGGTGGAGTGATACAACAACAGACGGGCCGCAGAGTGTTCCGCTTGAGCTGCGGAGCTACACCTTTGAAAAAAAGTTGTTTGGCACAGTTGGCGAAGGGCGGGTCAAAGTTACGATTGCCAAGAACAAATACTTTTCCAAAGAAAAGCTTGTCAAGGAGCAATTGCAGCCGTCTTTGAATTTTCTGCCGGGAGTGTCAGAAAGCAAAAAGCAACCCCCGGCGACGGGCCGCAGCCCATCGCCGCGGAAGTTTGAAGTAGGCTCGCTTTTCGATAACTCGCCGGCCCAGGTGCCAAGCATGCGTTACAAGCCATTTGACATTTGGCAAGCATCGAGCTACTGGGCAGCGCTGTCGGACGCGCTGCAGTACATAGTCGTCAACCGGGAAGGCACCCCCGCCTGCGGCAACAACACACTGAAAGAGCTGGTCCAATTGGACGAGGAGTTGAGCCATGCATTGCAAAAACAAGTACGCATCTTTACGGGGGTGGGACACCCCCTTGCCGCCCCGTTGCCGGACCGCGCCACTGTGTTGTCGGAGACCTTCCTGCGCGGGTGGCTGCAACGCGAAGAAAACCCGCTACCCGCAACCTGGAAGCAAGTTATGCTTGCGTACCCCCGCCTACGTGACTGGCAGAATTGGTGCATGCTGCTGGGGCCGCAGGCCGTGCGCTGTGTCATGGCGCTCCTCCGCGAATACGGTATCTCGGCGGAGGTCTTGAAGATCAACAAGCAGCTCAATGCTTGGCTGTCAGAGGTGAAGAAGAGCCTGGAGAAAGGCCTCCGTCACCAGGGGGCCTTGCCCACAAAACAGGATGAGCGCTGCCAACATTGCAAGACTGTTTTGGAATCGTCAGAACTTTTATAAACAAAATATTACTACTTTTTTTCATTTCCCTCACCTAGTGATGGTGGAAGGACAGTTAGGGCAGTTAGGATAAGGGGGCCGGCGCGCGCAGTCACCTGGTATCTTTGCGTTTGATACGAGACTTGTTCAATCCGCTCAATATTGTCGTAAGAGCCCAAGTGTCCCAGACACGAGTTTTTGGCCTGTTAGTTCTTGCAACTGATCCGCCTGTGGTTTCAGCTTGTCAGGCACATACTTTAAAGCCTCACGCAGCTCTTGCTCTGCACGTAGGTATGCGGTGTTTAATCGCGACAGCTCGTCAACGGTAGTGGAGCTACCCATAGTGTCATGTGGGTGCGGGCTGAGGGGGCGCCATGTGGCATTCTGCGGCGTATAGCGCGCCTTTCACAAAGAAGTACAGGCAGGCATTGCGGCCTCCTTCCTTCTTTTTATTCCAATAAGTCTGCAGCATTTTGCCCAATTCTCTGTCATTCATATCAGCAATATTAGTCTTCGAGAGAGTCTTCCAGAGACGTGTGCCAAAGTGCCTTCGGTGGTCTTCGTAGAGTTCCCAAAAGGCTTTGGCAGTCCGGCCGACGGCTCTTGGGTCGTCCCTTTCTTTTGAGCGCTGTGAACTCCCAAACATCTTCCTCTTTAACCAAAGAACAGCCAGGGTTGGGCCGGGAGGGGGTGTATGCCCGCGCCCCTCTTTCTCCCCCTTCTTCTTCTCCCCCCTCCCCCCCCCCCTCCCCCCCTCCCTTGCTTTCTCTCCCTCCCTCCCCCCCTGAGTTTCCCCCCCCCCCCCTTTGCCTTTCTCACTCACTCACTCTCTCTCACTCTCCTTGCTTTTTTAGAAAAGAAATAAAAGCAGAAAGTCCAACCCCCCCCCCCTCAATGTCCACCCAGCAAGCGGATTCCTTGCTCCAAGCCCGACGGTGGGCTCAAGAGGTCCGCGACGTGCTAAAAGCGGCTTCTGCTCGCGTGACCGAGCAAAAGATCAAAAAACCGAACTTTACGCTCATGAGTGGGGGCAGGCTGCACCTGACCCCCTCAGATGAAAGGCGCGTGGCCGGCCTGCTGCGCAAATTGGCACAGAGCCCACACGCCGCGCAACTCAACCGATTCGCCCTGGTACAGGTCATTCAAGACCCATCTGCCCTCATCGTGGACCTGGACGGCAAGGAGAGTCCGAAGCTGACGCCCGAGCGCTTCTTGGACTTCCTACGCTGCTTCCTCGTCGTGCTATCGCGACGCATCATTGTCCGCCTAGTCGCAGAGGGCGCGCGAACCCTCGACCAGGCCTGGGCCGCCTGCACCGCACACATCCTGCAAAGCCATGGTCAAGTGAAAAAGGGACAGAATCAGATCTACAACAAACTGTCTTACCACCTGGTCTTCCCACGCTTAGCCCTGGGGTGGGCCGATGCGGGGCTCCTCGTGTGCCACACGGTCGAGGACCTTTTGCATCTATTTCCGGCCTTCGCGGACCTTGACCTGTCCACCATCGTCGACCTTACCATCTACAAAAAGGGAGGAGGCATGTGTCGCTACCCGTTCTGCGATAAGGCCGAACGCAGGCCGTGCGAAGCCTGCTTGCAGGCACCCCCACCCGAAGGCGGGCTCTGCCTCTACGGCCCTGCTTGCCACAAGCCAGCCTACGCCAAGCGACCGCTCATGCCCTTTGGGCGCTACGACCTCCGCAGCTCCAGCTCAGACTCCTCGTCCTCTTCTTCTTCTACTTCCCACACACCTGACCTCCAAGGCCCTTCGCACGAGCTTCTCGCCACCAGCCTCAGCTTCTCCCCCGCCCGGCACATGACCGACCTCGAGCTGGACGGGTTCGTCGCGCTGTGCAGCGTCGGCGAGACCGAAGCCACGCGGGCGGGTCCTGCCTGGCGCCAGCCGGACGCCGAGGCGCTTTTCGGCGCGCGGCGAAAAAGCCCGCCCCGCGCAACCGGGCGGCCGCCGCCACCGCCGCTTCTTCTTCTTCATCCTCTTCTTCATCCTCTTCTTCTTCTTCCTCCTCCTCCTCTTCCTCCTCACCGGAGTCGCCGTCGCCGTCGTCGTCTTCGTCTTCGTCTTCGTCTTCGTCTTCGTCGGCGGGTGCGCAACCCAGCCCGTGCCGCGTTGCCCAGCTGCCTTGGGGCTCCGAACTCACGGGGCAGATCTGTCTGGCGCCCCTGTCTGCGCCAGAGGAGGGCGCAGGCTTGCCCGTCCACGTCACCATCGGCGCACACGGCTCTTACACCCGGGCGCAGATGGGGGACCTCCTACTAGCACATGCGGCGCCTTACCTGGGGGAAAGCGCCCGATTCGAAACCATCACTTGGGACCCCCAGGGCTGTATCCAAGCCTACACTACCAAGAACACCGCCATCTGCCCGTTCCAGAACGCCCGGGAACGAACGGCCCGCTGCCACTCCAGCAACCGCCTACTCGTCAAACTGTGCCTGACAGAGCTGATCCTCATCTGCTTCAATGGCGAATGCACTCGCCACGTCTCCAAGGCGCGCCTCCTGCTGCCCGAAGCTACACGCTATAAGCTCTTGCTCGCGCAGCCCCGCTCCGTCGCCTTGCCCCTGCCCTTGCCCTCGCCTTTGCCCCCAGACTCGGCCGCCGTTCCAACGGGCTCTCCGTATGAAGAAGGGGAAATACCCTCGGACAAAAAGGAAAAAGAACAAAAAGTCGAGAGCAAGCACGATGACCAAGGTCCTTCCCCCCAAAAGAATAATCCAAGTCATGTTCCCTTTTATCCGAGGGCCAGTATTGCTTGCTTGCCTTTTGTGTCTGCAGATGATGATGTCGATGATGATGATGCACTGGAGCCTTGCTCGCCAGTGCGCGAGCGGCCCCCGCCCGCGCCGCGTGTGCGAGAGCGCCACGCCACTGAAATACAACAGCTGGTCACCCAGCGACACGCTGAGCTAAAGGGGCTTCTCGAAAAGGCGGGTTGGCCCTTGCCTTGTTACAGCCAACTGCGCCATGTAGAAGTAAAATGGGCAACTCAACAATCTGTAGAGGGCGGCACGGATTATACCCGTACCGACATTTTCGAAGTTCCTTGCCCCAGCTGCCCTCAACACCAAAACCGGCGCCTTGTTCGGAGAGACCAGCAAGCTTGGTGGCTGTATCGGTGTGGAGCCTGTCAAGCAAGCAAAGGAGACAATGCGTCGTCACAGCCAAAGGAGGAGTTTCTGTTTGCACCCGCAGAGCACCTAGTTGATGCAAGGTACACACAAGAGGGAAAGAGGAGCTACAAGAACAAACCAAGCAAACCCTGCCAGACCGACGATGATGACGACGACGAGAGGCTGAGATCATTGCGGCTAACGAGGCTACTAGGGAAGCTGAGGCAATCCGATCAGTACTAGTCGATATGGGTTATGCCCCGGGAACAATCCTTATTTTAGAGGACAACTCTGGTGCAATTTCGTTATCGGCGAGAGGACTAGGTGAAAATCGTACCAAACACATCGCAGTACGCTATCATTATCTAGTCGATAGGTGCAAGGCCGGAGCAGTTTGTTTATGTAAGACGCCGTCGAAGCAGAATGTGGCGGATTATCTTACTAAGTCACTGCCCCTCACCCAGTTCGCACCTATTGCCGGGCATGTCGCGGTCGAGATGCCCCGCGAGTAATTGTTGTGCTGTCTATATACATACCTCATGTATTGCATGACAATCTTGTTTGCTTATATTATTGTTTGTGTATTTTGTCCCCATTTCCCTTTAATGTCTAAATACTTATCAACTAATTATCACTTTTGCTACGTTTACTCCGAAAAGTGAGGGGGAGAGAGGACCATACTATTTGTTTTGTTATTTGTTGTGTCACTAGAAGTTTATATGTATGGTTTAGATTATAGTGCATGTGTCATTGGTTTATTCTGTTATATAGACTTAATCGAAGTTAGTGCCATAATAATAGCTATAACAATAGTCAAGACCAGCAATATAGATTAGAAACCAATTAGACCTGCTTAGGCCATCAAGATTGAGGCATATGAAGTAGTAATACTAGTATGACTAAATGGTAGACATAGTTGTCAAAGTGATGGATCGCTCATATTATTCGGTATATGCTTGTATCCTATGACAATCGTTAGATGTAATAGATAGAGCGTTTAGGTGACAACTCTAGTCGTAGCTGTCTTCATGTTTATGTTTTCTAATGTAATGTCGGTAATGTCATGCTATGATGTATTATTATATCAGTATGTTGGCATATGTTTCTACTTGGTTACTTGTTTATCTATATGATATGTATGTATATACACATATTACCATCAGGTGCATCGGATGAAATCAGCATGTCCATAACTGTTTGCATAAGTTGCAGGCCAGTCATGTTGTGATTTTGTTTGTTCGCAGGTAGGGCAAATAACTATCAATTAGCTTACCAGCTTACCAGCTAGTTAATATTTGTTTTATCTTTACTTGTTGTTAGTTATGTATATAGTCTTATCCGTTGGTCGTATATTAATTAATTATACCTGTTTTTCATATGATCTGTTATGATCGTTATGATATTTGTATGTACATCATGAATGGATAATTTTGTTCTCACGCATCCCACTTGCACCCATATCATTTCTATTGTTTCTCATTTCATGAGATTGTTCTGGAGTGTGCAGACGGGTTTTTCCCGGGGTTGCGGATTTATCGCAAATTTATCGCGTATTGATGTTTTGTGTTTTTCCCAATTGCAGGAGTTACCTGACAATGCCGACTGGGGTTGTTACCCCCATGTTATGTTTTATTTATGAATTATGATGAATGGCCTATATGTCCTACCCATACAGTAAGCATATCTATCTCAATTACATACATACGGGATCGTAATATCATATCTTTCTTTTATTTATATATAGGAAGGTCAGGAATATATATATATATATATATATATGTTATTAAGTTAGGAATGATCTCCCCTTGTAATAGAAATAGAATAATTGTAAGTCCCTGGGAAGGCAGTTTTAAAGGTAGCTAGATTAAGGGATACTAGCACTAGAGGGGTGCGAGAGCTCTACTACCGAGGTCAAACTGCTTGACAGAGACATTCGATATGCAAGTCTTGCATGTCGCGCTATGGGGCGGGGGCATAGCTTTATATGGGACACACCCTGTCAGCAGAGCCGACCTATCTACTTCTACGAGAGGTGAGGGAGTGGATAGTTCGATAGGCGTAATTTGATTTAATTCTCATCATTTTTAGTAATACATATTTCCACAGGCCAAAAGGATTATCTTTAATTATGTCACAGTGAATACCTAATCTAAAGTAATCAGGGGGAGTGTTAGGTGATAGATAACGGTAGGCATGTCTAACATATGTTTCCATGTTTTAACCGGGTTATGCGGCTAGATCCCGGAACGGAATACTTAATACCAATCCGTCGTTGTGGACCGAACGGGTACATCTGCCCCCACAACGAGGGTCCAGTTATTATCCCGTTCTTACTTATCTACCATTCGTTCAGTTCGTCCGTTTCCGTTGGACAAGGTATTCTCATTAAAGTCTTTCTGCGGTACTGTGGACGTGAGTCCTCAACACTTGCCACTAGTCTGAAGGACTCATGATAAGTGGGAAGCGTAAGATTTGAAAGGAAAGAGAAAAATTTTCAAAAATGAAGTGCAGTGTAAAAAAAACAGTCGGTGGCACAGTTTCAAGTACCTAAGGTACCGTTCAGTTGTAAGTCTGGACTAAACGCTCCTGTCTGGAAATTACCACCGGCATTCAATTGAATACACACACGGCTGTCAATTGACCTCAAAATATTTCCGAGGTCAGGAAGTTTACCAAAAAGTCCTGGGTTGGTCAAATCCAGTTTATTCAGTACGTCTTCTTGACAGTCTACTTGTCCCTTGCGAAACAAGACAAATTCTGAGAACTAACGAGAAGGTTTCGAGTTGGTAAGCGTTTTGTAGCAGTTTGGAAAATTTCAAGTTAGACTGATAAAAAGTGAAAGAACGAGAGTTGTAATTCCAAGTTTCCTTGAGAGGAAAGGTAATTGACGGTTTCCACCTTATGATTATTATTTTCTTGACTGTGGAACGTAAAAAGCGGCTAAAGGAATAAAAGTTATGATAAGTAGCAAAATACGGTAAAAAGAAATAAAGTTCAGATATGGGGGAAAAGGCAATAGTCAACCTTTTCCTGGAAAAACTATCCGGTAACTGGGAAAATGGAAATAAACTGATCTGTTAACGAGCAGTTGAAAACGTAACAACTACAAGTTATGACAGTTGATAAAATAACTGAATAATGGAGTAACGGAACTCAAAATAGAAGTGTAAACTTGAAGTAAAACGGGAAGTAATAAAAGTAAACACAATATTAATAATTCGGTCCGGTACGGTATTCATTCTGATAGCTCCCCCCCCCCCCCCAGACCATAACGGTAGGTTGGAGTTGCAATCGAAACGAATCGTAACAGGTATTTGACCGATATATGTGAAAATGGGTGTAAAAAGAAAATGAATCAAAAAGATTGCAGTAGTAGATCCATGCGTGATATGGTGCGTGCTAATATGTTTCAACGCAAAGATCAAGGTAATATTAACATGCAGAGGCAGGACGGATATAGTGTACCCAACATACATTATGAATAGGAGCATAGAGCCAACACTATCATTACGTGTTCAAAGCAATACATAGCATTGTGTGACCTGCCTTAGCTGATTCCTATCAAAATATGTGAATAAGACTATCGTACAAGCCTGTAGAAAATACTAACTTGTTGGTGGGAAGGTTAAGTGGGATAAAAAATGAGTCCGTGATAGGAGTCAAAAACAAAACCACTTGAGTGTCTACCTCGATTGCAGTCCCTTAAAGACATGGAAATAGTATTGAGTGCCATTGTAAGGTTTGCGTAGACGTTTTAGCTGGTCAGGAAGGATATAGCCTTTGGACTTATTACTGGAGGCCGGCTTGAACTGGATATTTCGATGTACGACTTGGTCGTTCTCGCTGTCGAGTGTCATCTTCTTCCACGAGTTGAGAGGCCGCGTCCATTGGAGGTGCGTCGGGCCTTCCGTGATGGTGCCGTCTGGGTGATTGATGAGCTCCACGTAAAGAGGGCGATATTGCATGTTTGTAGTAGAAGTAATTCCCAGTTGGTGTACCCGGAAGTCGTCGCGGTCGTCCGTCGGGTCTTCATCCATGATGATTCCTAACTTGAGTAGCCCGTCGTCGATGAAGGCTATCACTTCGCCAAGAGCGTAGTTCTTGCTGTCGTCGTTGTGCTCCTTGTCCCGGGCCGGGTCGATAGCTTGAGCCATGTCTGCCGGGGCCGTGTATGGGCTGAGATGCGCGATATCGATCTTGCGAAGGACTTTGTTTGTATGCTCGTGTTTTAGGCGGAAAGTGTTATTGGTGGGCTTACCCATTATGACGTACGGGCCGTCGTGCTGAAGAACGGATGAGGCTGGAACCCCCTTTGTTGATTGTTTAGGCCTGTAGACGGTGACGCGGTCACCTATCTTCCAATCGGGTAGCTTGCGTCGCCTTTGTTTGTTCTTCTGTTCGTTGGCGGCCTTGCGAGTAAAAGGAGACATACTCCTTGACGTACGCCGTGACAGCAATCCGAGCTAGGCGGAGAGTGTCGAGTTGGTCCGATGTCTGGAGAGTCGTAGCGCCAGACTTAGCCATTGCTGCGGTTGATCGGGCCGCACGTTCTGCGATGACTTCGGGAGCGTCGAAGATGTCGATGGATGTGCGCGGCTGGCGAGCCATCATACCTTCGAAAGCCGATACGCCGGTAGCGGTAGAGACATAAGTGTTCTGAGAGAACGAAAGGGCCGGCATAGCCTTGGGCCAAGTCTTCTTGTCTTTGTCCGATAGAGCCTGGATGGCGCGGCGGAGGCTTTGGTGCCTGCGTTCTACCATTCCTAACTGATGGTGAGAGTATGGCGCGGTGGTGAGCCAGTCGATCCCGGCCATGCTGCAGAAGGCTTTGGCAAGGTTGCCTCGAAAAGACCCATGATCGTCCGATGAGATCGCCTCCGGAAATCCGAAAAGGCAGACCCATCGGGCGAGGATAGTCTCAACGGTCTCCTCAGCAGTGGTGGAGATGACTGGTACAAACAGTAAATAACCTGCGAATAGATCGACTATAGTTAATACATACTGTTCTAACACGCCGTCTATGCCTACATGAACATGATCTATACCTATAGCTTGACCTGGATGGTTCCAAACTAATGAGCTATAGCGGCCATGATTAAGCTTGAGGCGGGCGTGACATAGTTGACAAAAGTGGCAATCCCGGAGGATGGCCGCGATGTCGGCATGCATTCTATCTTTCCCATCATGTCCAAACCATATATATCGTTGATGAATATATGGAGCAAGGGTAGGGACCTTGGCATGATTCTGCACTAGATGAGCGTGGGAAACAAGTTTGCGTATGAGGGGTTCCGGAACATATATCCGGCGGGATCGGTCGGGCATGATATGGACCGCTAGCCCTCCCTTTAGGAAAAGGAGAGTATTTCCCTGGCTGATAGATGTTGAACCGTCCCAAAGCGGTTTCAATATGGGGTCTTCTTTTTGCGCGGATTGGATATCTGCACGTGTAACGCGTGGGGCATGTGATGTGGCATACATATGAAGCACAGCATGGCGATCCAATCAAAAATTACGAACAAGCCACACAAGATTGTCCTAGAAAGACGATTTTGTGACATGCTAATACTGTTTCCCTAGAGATGGTCTCACCGTCAGGTATGAGGTGTACCATATCTTGTGGAATTAATACAGCGAATGGCTTGTTTAAGGCAAAAAGTTGACGAGCAACTTCCGGAGCACGTTCCGCGGCCGGTATGACTATGGCATAGTCCCATGGGGCCTGTAGGGTCTTGATCGTTGGCATTCCTCGCAGAATTCGACAATCATGCCTCTTAAAGCGTGTGTCTAGTTCCGGGTGTGTGCCTTCAATCGCGAGCCAGAAGGTACGTCCACTGGACTGCAGCATAGTGGCGGGAATTGTGTCCAGTAGTTGTTTTGTCGCTTCGACTTCCCCGAGGAGAGTGGGTTGGCCGGGCGATATACAAGGAATACGAGATAGGGCATCAGGAAGGAGGTTCTGTTTACCCTGAATGTATTCCACCTTGAAGCGAATAGTTTGTAGGTGGTCTAGGACCCAACCGACAACCATCGGGCTTCTGGCGTGGTGTAGCCATTTGAGCGGGCGATGATCTGTGACTATAGTCAATGGATGATCGCTAGCGTCAATATAATAACGAGACTGCTGGACCCCGTAAATTATACCGTAAGCTTCCCGAACATATGTTACCCACCGGGATTGTGTATCCGTAAATTTTAACGAGAAATACGAGATTACGGGTGCGGATTTTTCTGGGCCCGAATGTAGGGCTCCACCGATGCCAACGATGCTTGCGTCCGTCCGAAGGTAGAGGCGCTGCGTCTTGTCGTACTTGGCTAAGATCGGTAGTGAAGCAAGTACCCGCTTGAGCTTGGCGAAGCATTTCTTCTCCTTTTCTCGAAAAAAGTTGGGTCCCGGGGGCCGCGCGTTCGAAGACTTGAGTAGATCGGACAGCGGCGCCACCAAGCGAGAGTAGTTGGGGATGTGAGCCTGAATAAAGTTGGTCATACCGAGTATAGAACGTACCTCGGTGATGTTCTGCGGTTCAGATATCTTCAGGATCGCGTCTATCTTGCTTGTGTCGGCAGCGACGCCCTTCTTGCTGCAGACCTTGCCCCGCACCGGAAGAGAGTTGTAGCCGATGCGTAGCTTGTCTGCTGCGAAGTAACAGCCGGCTGCCTCCGCAGCCTCCATAAGCTTCTCCAGTTGGTCCATGTGGGCATCGAAGTCGTCGTGGGCCACGTGAACGTCGTCAATGTAGGCCGCGGCCGTCTTGCCCCAGAATGGGAGGTGGCCGAAGGACTTGTCCACTGCACGTTGGAAGTCGCCGGGGGCGCGGTGAATACCTTGCGTCATGTAGTTGGGGACCAGAAGTCCACGCGGAGTCCACACGGCGAGGATGTCGCGGCTGTCGTCTGTGGGGTCGATCTTGAGATGAGAAAAACCATCAACCATGTCTAATGCGGATATATAGTTATAGCCCGCAAAGAGCTCACGGTGATGATCTGGATTCGGAAGGCAGGGGACCGGAAGGAGAAGCCGGTCGTTAACCGCGCGGTAGTCGAATACCATGCGGATGCCTCTAAAATGATCCTGCAAAAGGGAATCATACTTACCTACAGGACACGGTCTAGTAGCCCACTCGCAGTTTGCGGAGGCAAAGCTATATCGGCCTGTGGCGAGCATTTCATCTGCCCTTTGCGTAAGGAACTCTTTGACAGCTGGCGTCCATCGAGGGCAAGGAACCCATATGGGTTTTGCACCCGGACGTAGCTTCAAAGAAATAACCGCATGCGTAAAACAACCAGCTTTGTCTAGGAATCGTTGGTCGTGACGCCTTAGGAAGTCTTGAGCTCGCTTCTTCTGGGGCGGAGTGAGGTTGGAGCTAATCGTATCCGGGCCGAACTTGGGCTTAGGTGGTTCGGCTTTCTTTTCCTTCTGTTCGTCCAGATATTGACGACACAGTCGCTCAGAGAGCATCAAAACGGGATCTGGGAAGAGGCCGGTGATGTCGTCTGCGGTGACGTGTAATATACCTGGGTCTGAAGCCATGCGCATAGATAGCCAATCAAGTCCGCTGATCGGAGGCTTGTCCGAATCATGCGGTAACACTAGTTGGGCCACGATATGCGGCTTAATAGGATCCGGATGCGGCTTCGATGACTGTCACTGTGTTCTGCACACCTCCGGCTCTTGTTGAGGGGAGTGTGGCCTAAAACGCAGTTGTCCCGGAGAAGGAGGCTGTTGATATCGTGGGCCAACCAGGGTTCGAAGCATGAGCATCGAATGGGTAGGAGGGGCCTTCTTGGCTCCCTGTCGGAGATGGGATGCGCGTGGTATGTAAATACCGCTACGCGTCTCCGGAACCATATTCGGAGGTGAGGATGTACACGGCTGAGGAGGGCCGGGGTCACTATGTGCCCGTCTCGGACCTCTCCGTGGCCGATTAGTTCTGGCTACCAGTGGCTGGGTCGGAAACTTATTAGTCCATTTCTGGACGGGGTTTTTCCAGCCGTTGACGGCCTGATATAACCTTGCCTGGTGGTCCTGACGTACATTACGTGCAGGCTTGTATACCCCTCGAGCAGCTTCCCGTGCAAACTTTCTACCCCTCTTGCCGTAAGACACCTCGTAAGAGGGCCGTGCGTTAGAGGCGTAGGCTTTGCTGGGTAACCCTTGTCGAATCCTACCTCTGTTCTTACTCTTAGTCTTTTCCTGTTTATCTGACGACTTGGTCTGTCGACTGCCTGAGGCAGCGCCAGAGGCCGGAGCCGAGGTTGAGGAAGACGAAGATGAACTGGATGAAGAGGATGAGGATGACGATGAATCACTGGTTGGCCTTGATCGTCTTCGTCTTCATCTCGACTTCGTTTCTGGGATGCTTCCCGGCATCCATCCTTAGGTCTCTTTTGCCTGGCTGACCGTGTCTCAGAGCTAGAGGAGCTACTCGACGAGGAACTACTCGAGGAAGAACTGCTGGAAGGGGAAGTGTCTTGCACTTCTTCCTTTTCCTGCTTTCCTTTCTTCGACATACTCAAACGTCGCGTAGATTTTCTAGCCTCAGTGGATGAGCCGCGTTCGAGTACCTTAGAAGGAAGACGTGGGAAATCACCAGGGTCCGTTCTCATCCGTCTACCGCGAGGCTGTATGGGTGATCTCCGGCGCCATATATGGGACCCGAAGTTCAGAGATCCTGTCTCTTTTGGCGGCATAAAGATTTGCCGGCCTCTGACGGCAGAGATCGCTGGTGGCACCCTACTAGGCCATATGGCCGCTGATGACGATGAAGACGACGATGAAGATGATGATGAAGATGAAGATGAAGATGAAGATGAAGATGAACTTGAGATGGGAGGAGAGGATATGTTAAAACTCTTTAGGTCATCTCCACTCAAGACGTGGAAGGTAGGAAAGTCCTCTGTAACAGGTGGAGGGGAGATCCTGCCGTTCGTACCAAACATATCCGCGTCCTCGGGCAATATGGAATGATTCCAAAATGCTGCCTCGATGCGCCGATTTGTCTGCTCCGAAGACACGACGTCCCATCCTGGTTCGGGAGGTATGAGCCTGAGATTCAGGTGGGCGGCTATGTCCCAATCGTCTCTGATATCGTTCCGGGTGCCCAAATAGCTATCAGCTAGGTCTATGCGCAGTAAGCTCGGGAAAGCCTCGCGGAGGGTGTTATCTTGCCGTATGCCGGGGCATCCGTAAGGGTAGCCTTTGGCTCTTAGTGCCCGAGAATAGGGATGAAGGACATCGGCTATACATGGGGTGAAACCCTGTGGATGCACTATGATGTGGGTTTCCATATATGAGTCCGCTTTGAGGGCTTCCTGAAGGGCGCGTGCTTCTAGCTGAATTTGTGCGAACCACGGGACTGAGTGGATCGTAGTACAGTGGAAGGTCTGGGCGTAGGCGTCCACCGGTATATCGGTATTCAAATACCGATGTAACGGATACCTTTCCTCGTCAAGCCCTCTAGTCCATCTGTCGCCCATCAAGCTGGCGCGTTCGCTGGTTAGAAGATTGACCTCCCGTGTAAAGATCTCTCTGTCTTCTTGGTCCTCAAAAATATTCGGGATGGACCGACTACCCTCGCTCCACTGGGTATGCGTTAATACGCGACTCAGTCTGTTATTCGTGCAGATAGTCACGTCCATCAGGCCAAAATACGAGGATGGTAGTTCGGCCCAAAAGGAAAATGTCTGGGCGGAGCCCGGGTGAGGCAGGGTCTTGATGTCAAGCGGGTGGGTGCAGTATCGAACGGGAGTGATAGATGGGAGACGCCAAAAATAATATAGGCATACAAACCATTCCCAAACGGTTTCAAAAACAAAGCGATACTGGAGATAGAGAGGGTTTCCGAGGCGTTCCTCCGGGGAGTTGGCCTGGGTAAGACCCATGAAGCGTCCATGAGACCATGGAAATGGGGTCTTACCCTCCAAAATCTGCTGGTGGACATCTTTGCCCGTCTGTCCTGAATATAGGCCCGATAGGTGGCCGATAAAGCCATGCTTTCTATCCGGTGTATATGCGATATGTGAACAAAAATGAAAGTGTCAGAGATGGGCTCTGCACCTTCTAAACCCAAAGCTACTATCGCCGTCAGTTGAGATCGGGATCGTCCCCAGACCGGAGGCTCATGGAACATCACGATCGGGGTCCGATTCATGAACAAGGCTGGCAATACTAACTTGAGTGGCATGTCGTTCAACAACATGTTGATATAGCGGGCCGAGCGGTTTGTCTTAATGAGTTCGCTGGCCTCAGTTCGAGAGGGCCGAGGTTTGAGGGTATCCACATAAATATCTTCTTGGGTGAATGCGCCCTCGCCCAAGGACGTGACGAAAGCGATGCACTCCGGTAGGAGGATTTCATCCTGAGTGAACGCGCGGACTCCGGAGGTGTTAGGATGGCAAGTGGTCCTGGACTTAAACTCGACACCCAAAAAGGTTAGTGCCACCTGGGCGTCGATGATAGCAGGGGTTATGTATGGGGCGAGATATCCCTTGTTATCGATGTAGAGCTGGTTAGTGCCTCGTCTTAGAGGCTGCATAACCTGTTCTAGGGTACGTTGGGGTACCTGGGCCCATGCACGCGCTTGTTCTACCCTTGGGGCCACATAGGCTACAGCTCGAGCGTTCCTTGTGTTCGCACGTATGGCTACGTAGCTGTATAGGTTGGCGGTCTCGCAGCTGTCTATGGGCTGGCCGTCTCGGGTTTGCATGCACGAGATGTCCTTGTGTTCCCGTGTACATTTCCCGACGTTCAGCTTGCCGTCCCTTGTGTGGATCATGTAACCGCCCCCTTGAATTTCCGGGCGGATATCAAGGCGGAAACGTATTACCAGTATCCCATCGGGATTCCTAAAAGAATCGTCAGGATAGACTCCATGCACCCGCACAATATACTGCAGATAGTGGTAGGCCCTATGATTGCAGCTCATGTGCGAGGCAAACTGGATGATGTCCTCAAACTGGGGTCGGAGGCGTAGAATAGGGTTCTGTACTATGTACAGAGTCTTATTTGTCTGATAAAAATCCCTCATTGCAATTTCTCCTGCACGAAGGGGAGGTGGGACTGGGGCTTCTAGTCCTCGTCGTCGGTCAAAAGCAGCACCCGAAGATGTGACCAGAGGGTATACCGAGGATTTAGCGGGCGACCGCGGAGGGCCGGTTGGTTGCGGAGTCGCTAAGGACGGAGCTGTCCGGCGAGTCGATATCTGTGCTAAGTTTCGTTTGGGTAACCCGATCCGGTCTTTCCAGTCCGTCACGAGTGTCTGCATGACTCGACGATTAGGCCTCGGTAAGTCTAAAATCGGGGAAAAGTTTCCCATTCTCCGTACCAACGGAGTTATACCATAGGGGACTGGGGCGGCCACGCCGGGAGCCTGCTGTATAGTAGGCGAAATCCGTGGGCTCCTCCGTAATGGTAAACTCGAAGGGGAAGCTATAGGAGGTCTAGAAGGAGGATGTGCGGCAGGGGCTTGGCTGTCCCTTGGGAGTGGGAGTCCCGTAGGAACAGTCTGCTGCGAGCTAGACGACGACGCTAATCCTTGCGGGGAGGGTTGGGCCCTAGCTTTCCTCATCCGGAGCCAAGTTTCGGGAGAAGGGGAGGATCCGTATCCGCTCGAACTGAACGGCGTAGCGGGAGCGGGGGACTGAGTC
Source organism: Paulinella micropora (assembly GCA_019918135.1). Taxonomy (NCBI): domain Eukaryota; phylum Cercozoa; class Imbricatea; order Euglyphida; family Paulinellidae; genus Paulinella; species Paulinella micropora. The sequence goes on along the minus strand of WBZZ01002541.1, from coordinate 3,037 downwards.
AGATCTATTTGCGATCGGGGAGTGGGCTGAGGAGGTGCCGGACTACTCGTAGCGGAAGACGGGTGCGGAGTGGGTCTGGAGCCTTGGCTTTGCGTGAAGGGTCTAACGCTCGTCTCGGATTGGACTGAGCCGGGAGGGGAGGTAACCGGGGATAGGGCTGGGGACTGGTCCACCTGGGGCGCCTTGGAAGGGGGAGGTATGTCCCTACTACTCTGCCCCGAACTCGATGAACTCGAGCTTGAGCTTGAAGCTGAGGCTTCCTCAGAGGGTTGTAGAGCATGCTGTACCACCTCTTCTGGTAGGCTCAGGGGACTGCCATCCGGGTCTTGAGTCCTCTCGGGAGGACCTTCTTGTATGGGGATAGAAGATACCGGGGTAGAGGTGTACCTCTTCTCCTCGGCGGCTAGCGATCTAGTCATACGTAGAGTGGCGGGGGCCGATGTGCCCTCGTCTTCCTCGTCAGTCTCGGCCTTCTTGTCCGACTTCTCGTTTGATTGTGCTCCCTCTTCTTTCTCCTCCTCGTCACTATCAGTAGACGCTGCTACTATAATGAGGAGATTGAAAGGACACTCCCAGGAGTCTCGATGCGGGGATCCGATGTACCCATCGTATTCGTCCGACGGGAGGTCCACCCACCAAAGAGATCATATGGCTACGGGGGCTACGGTTGAGTATAGTCCTACTACGTAAGACTGGGGTCAAGGCGTCCCCGGCCTTAACTTGTGGGCTAAGGATTTCGAACTCGTCCAAAAGGATCTGTTCCGAGTCCGACCGTGTCGGTAAAGCCGGCCACTGCTGGCCGGAGGCCATCAGCGTGAAATGGCGGTCGGTGGATAGGTTGGCTTGCATGATGAGTGCAGTGCCTAACAAGATATCCGCTCCGGGGGAACATGTTGAGAGGAGTATAAGTATACTTCGTCCCAGCCTCGCGAGCCGTGGACGCAGATATACAGTCTTGCTCCTTTGACCATGGTAATAACACCTTGAGCCGTACGGGCAGTCAGGCTGGGCAGATCTATCTCCGATAGACCCAACTGTGCCGTTAGGCGAGGGTGAATCAAACCCAAGGTGTTGCAACCAGTGCCAACGATAACAAAGATCTCAACACCTCGCGGTCCGACCGGGCTCAAATCGGCCCTGGCAAGTACCGTCCTTGGAGGACATTGGCCTTGCTCAGGCGTTTGGGGGCAACATGGCTGCACTCGAGGGCTGCATCGGGATCGGCGGCTGTCACCTTTCGGGGTATAGGCTCAGTCGACCCTCCAATAGACGGGATAGTGGAAAGAGAGACCTGGTCGAGGACGTCCGTGGCCGCCTGAGCGGTCATGACGACCGGGGTGGCCGAGTTCTTGCGCTCTTTTCCACGGCGCTCCTTCGTCCACGCGGTCGGGTTCTTGATCTCGATCGCGTTGGAGCCCGAGAAGCGGGGCGCTCCCTTTTTCGACGATGGCCTGTGTTGGCCGCGCGATGATGCCTCGGATGGGGGCCGCCAATGAATGTTGACCTTCTTCTCGATGTCGTCTTTGCGCCTCCTACAAGCTTGTAAGGTGTGGTTAGGCCTATCTATATTACCGAACTCCTTACAGTAGGCGCAGCGTTCGATGGGGCCCGTAGCGTTGGCGTCGGTAGAGCCTGACTTCTTTCGTCCACCAGCCGAGCCAGCTTGTCGTTGGTTCGGGCCTGTACCGGACTTCTTCTTGCCTTGTCCTCGGGGCTCCGAGGGCTGCTTGGCCACTACCTGAAGCTGGTTGTCGGCGGGGATAACCCGGGGCCATCTAGTACCGGTCTTGGGCTTACGGGAACGTGACTGTGGCTTCTTCTTTCGCGTCTGTCTCCGACCGGCCTCGTGTTCCGGGGCCGAAAGGATCATCTTCGGATCCCAATCGCCGAGGGTGTGGGGGTTGACTTCCAAGATGATTTCTTTCATCTCGGAAATCGTACCGGTTGGGGCGATACCACTTCTCCTCTTGGCCTCTTGGCCAGCCTCAAGAGCCTGTATCTCTTTAGGAGAGACACAACGTCGGGCAATCTCAAACTTATGGGCCTCGGTAGCCGTAAGTCCGTCGTTATGCAGCTGTCTAAACAATTTCTGCAAACGGGTAATGAAGGTGGCTAAATCTTCGTTTGCCCTCCTCTTCATCTCAGAGTCTTTGCGGTAGGTGGGTCCCAGAGACTTAGTGACGTCGTAGACGACGTCTATCTTCCATCTGGAATCGACTCGATAGTCGAGCCAGACCCAAGGAAGAATTTGCAAAGCCTTCGTAAAAGAATCAGCAGCTGAAATACGAGCCGACCAAGCGTTGAGGAAAACTCAGACTCTTGGCGGGTCATAAAGAGAGGAAGTTTGGAAAGGAACACCCGTAGGGCATATCCCACTATCAAGTGTTCAAACTTGATTTGTTTGAGCTCCCTTGTTCGACGTTGCAGCTTCTTGGTAGCTGACTCCGAGACCGGTCCGGTGAGGGCTCGGAGCATAAGGATGTGGCTGCCGGATGCAAAAATAGTACCACTTCGGGTATGAAGCGGAGAGGGGCCCTGGCTGCTGCTTTCCGAGGTTACCTCATCAGTAGATCCTCCTCCAGCAGAGCCGGTTCCTCCTCCAGCAGAGCCGGTAGCTTTGGCTTCCGCATCGGGGCCAGCTCCCGAGGTCCGGGCATCCCGCTCGGGGTTGGCCGCGGAGGGCTCGGTATCCTCGTCTGCTGCGGGCTGAGAGGGGGTGTGGGATCCAGGTGGGGCCTCCTCTTCCCCTCGAAGAGGAGAGAAGGTGAAACCGGGATCGTTCGGATCGGACTCGTAAGGGGTCTGGGAGTCTTCCCGTGCCTCATCAATGGGAGACATAAACTGATTTCCCTCTAGTGGGGAAGATATAGATCCCGGAAGTGTAGGCCCACGGCCCGTGGCCCGTGGGGTGGAGAAAGAGCTAAAACCGGAAGTGGTGAAACCAACAAGCCCTTGTGGCCTGCCAGGAGAGGAAGTTTGGGCTTCTGCTCCGTTCTCGAAAGTTAAAGTTTGTGCTCTTGATGATCGTCGGAGAGAA
>WBZZ01002540.1:20000-58425 GCA_019918135.1 Paulinella micropora | reverse complement strand
TTTTTTTTCAAACAAGATTCTTCTCTTTCTCTCTTCTTTTTTTTGCACAAAACTTGTCGCCAAATTTGTGTATGTGTGCGCCTGGAATGATATGGCCACAAAAAGGCAGTATTGCCAGAAAAGCCTGAGAACGCTGCCTTTTTCGGCCATATCATATGCACAGACCGTCAAGCCGCAATATTTTGCGCCATCAAGAAAGTACCAAAAAGAAATGTACTCGTTCAGCCGGAGTCTCGACAAGAGGAAGGGGAGGGGGGGGGGGGGGACCCGGCATTGGGGGCTTAGTCGAGGCGTTTCATATATTTTTTGGTAGCTTCTGCGCTCTCTCCCTCCCCCCTTGCCCTTCCCCTGTTCTTTGAGCCCCCCGGGCTCAGGGGGCTCAGAGGAAAGAAAGAAAAAAAAGGGGGGGGCGCCCCCCCCCCCATGTGGGCTCTCAAAAAAAAAGTTTATTTATTTTTGCTTTTTCTCTAAAGCCACAAATTTAGCCTGGTCTGTGGAGCAAGGCCCCCCACCCCGAGCCCCCTCCCCTTTTTCTGCCTCTCCTAGTTCTCAGTGCCAAAACTAAAACTTTGTCAAGAATTTTTTTATTGTTTGCACATTCTTAGCGCGCCTCTGCCCCTTCACTTTTTTTTGGTTCCAGTGTAAGACCGTCGAGCTTTAATTAAAAAAGATTTACGTTTTCTCTCTTCGTTCTCAGTGTCAAGTGTAAGACCTTGTCGAGTTTTAATAAAAAGATTTCGCACATTCTTTGGCGCCTCCCTCCCCCCTGCCACTTCTCTCGGCCGCTCCCAGTTCTTTCCTAGTTCTCAGTTCCAAGATTAAAACTTTGTCAAGGATTTTTTTTTTATTTTTTTTGTACATTCCTAGCGGGTCCCTTTCCTCTCCCTCTCTCAGTTCTCAGTGGCAAGTGTACGACTTTGTCGATCGCGAGCTTTAATTCAGCGTAATTTTCGTTTTGTACTTTCTTGGTGCCCCTTCTCCCAGGTGGCCCCCTCGCCCTCTCTCGTTTGAATTTGTCTTGTACCCTTCCTTTTCCCCTGAGCACAGGGGGCTCAAAAAGCAGAGGGGAGAGGGAAGGGAAAGGCGCAGAAGTTCCAAAATTTTTCTGCGCTCCCCTGCCCCTTCTCCTTCCCACTCCCGCTCCTGAGTCTCAGACGGGGACTAAGACAATTCGTGCTTCCTCCCTTGCATTTCCCACTCTTAGTTCTCAGTGCCAAGATTAAAACTTTGTCAAGGATTTTTTTTAATTTTTTTGTACATTCCTAGCGCGCCCCCACCCCTCCCTCTATCCTGCCCTGCTCCTCGGGAGGGTGTGATATGGTCAAATTTTGGGAGTGATATAGTCGTGCAAAACTTGGCGCCAAATGAACGGGCCGCCCCGGCCTCTTTCCTCAAGGTAACATATGTTTTCCCGCGGAAAAAAACGCGGGCCAATTCTTTTTTTTGTTGCACAAATGACAAGTCCTGCGCACTCCCTCCCCCTTCGGATGGAAGAGGGAGCGGGAAGATAAGGGGGAGGGGGGAGAGAAGGGGGAGGGGGGGGGGGAAGGGGGGAAGGGAAGAGAACGGAGGCGCCCCTCTCTCTCCCCCCTCCCTCTCTCTCTGTCTTCCCTCTCCCCTCTCCCCTCCTTTCCCCTTCCCCTTTTTTTCAAACAAGATTTTTCTCTTTCTCTTCTTTTTTTTGCACAAAACTTGTCGCCAAATTTGCGTATGTGTGCGCCTGGAATGATATGGCCGAAAAAAGGCAGTATTGCCAGAAAAGCCCGAAAACGCTGCCTTTTTTGGCCATATCACATGCACAGACCGTCAAGCCGCAATATTTTGCGCCATCAGGAAAGTACCAAAAAGAAATGTACTCGTTCGGCCGGAGTCTCGACAAGGGGGAAAGAGAGGGGGGGGGGGGGGGGCGCCCGGCTTAGTCGAGGCGTTTCATATATTTTTTCTGTAGCTTCTGCGCTCTCTGAGGACCCTCCCCCCTTGCCCTTCCCCTGTTCTTTGAGCTCCCCGGGCTCGGGGGCTCAGGGGAAAGAAAGAAAAAAGGGGGGAGGGGGGGGCGCCTCCCCCCTGTGGGCTCCTAAAAAAAGTTTATTTATTTTTGCTTTTTCTCTAAAGCCACAAATTAAGCCTTGTCCGTGGGGTAAGGCCCCCCTCCCTTTTTTTTCCCTCTCTTAGTTCTCAGTGCCAAAACTAAAACTTTGTCAGAATATTTTGTTTGTACATTCTTAGCGCGCCCCTGTCTCTTCCCTTTTTTTTGGTTCCAGTGTAAGACCGTCGAGCTTTAATTTAAAAAAGATTTGCATTTTCTTGGGCGCGCCCCTTCCCGCTCCTCCTGATAGTTGTGCAAAACTTAGCGCCAAATGAACGGGCCGCTCCGGTCTCTTTCCGCGGGGTAACAAAGGTTATATAATAAATCAAATGTCCCTGCGCGAGGCCACTCCGCCCAAAAGGGTAGTGAGGCAGCCCGTCGCAGCCCGTGAAAGCCCTTGGCCTGCCGAGACACAATTATATGATCATGCGATAAGCATCCTGCTGGGGGGCATGTTTGGTGACCTGAGGCCTTCCCGAGAACAGACGCCTATGGGGCAGCCCAGCAGGTGGACTGAGCATACTGCCATGATGTCATGCCTGTTAGACACGCTCGTGCTGACTAAGCGCAGCCAAGTAGTAAACCCTATCAAGCTGCGCCAGAGCCTCGACGTGTTAAAAGACAGCAAAACCAACCCATGCAGCGCCCCTCTTTTGCGCACGGCCCCCGTCGCTATCAAGTACCACGACAACGCCAAGCTGTGTCTGCTAGCGGCGTACGTGCAAAGCAGAACGACGCACGAGCACCTCGCGACGCTCCAGTGCGCCAATGGCTTTCTCTTTTCTTCTCTATCGCGCGCTGCGCCTCGTCAAGAATGGACAAGCGCCCAGGCTTAGCCGGGTTCTAGGTAGTGACGACAACTCGCTGGCGGATGAAATCAACCGAGAACTGGCCGGCATGTGCGCGGACAACAAGGCCTGGCTCAAGCAGTATGGGCGGCACGGCCGTGAGCAGCTGCATCGAGAATTCCCCTCGGCTCTTACGGAGGACGTTCTCAGCCTGGTCACCAGCCAGCCAGGTTCCATGGCGTTCGAGCGACTTTTTGCAAGCACGCGCCAGGTCTGCACGGATCAACCCCACCGACTGTCTAGATGCTCTGTCAGTGTCTTTGCACGTGCTGCACACGGGGGCTAGTTCGCTCCATCGAGCGCACAATAAGTTTGAGCAAGCCCGGGGGGAATGCTCCGAGCTGTCCATTGGCACCAACTCCATTGCCGTGCTAGTGTGTCAGCTAGTTGGGGCGCTCTATGGCGTCGTCGAAAGATCCGCAAAGCCCCCCGCCTGGTTTAGGGAGCTTTTTCAGGCTGCCCCCGACTCAATCACGCAACTCTCCGCCAAGGTCCAGGGGCTACTGGCAGCCCCGGACGAGGGTAACGGCTGGTTCGAAATGCTCTTTGGCTTCCAGGAAAGGACTAACGCTAGCTCTCCCCATTCTTCCGAAAAAGACAGCCACACGTGGAACAAAGCACAGTTCAAGCTGTCTGATTGTCAAATAGGAAGAGACAAGGAGAAGGTCTTTTTCTTGCGCAAGCACGGAGAAGACCAACCACAACGAGAATTTGTCGCGGGCAATTTCGAGGTACCGACGCTTCAGAAACTGAGAGGAGAAGTATTGGCGCTGGCTAAGGGCAGACTGCCACCTACAGCTCCCGTGGCGGCAGACGACCAGGACGAGGAAATGAGCGAGATGCTATCAAGAATGCTGGGACTGTCGGTCCAGTATCTCAAGGAAAACGCGAGGGAAACCAAGGCAAGTACAGAGGCCCAAAAGGCTGCCGACCTGCGCGCCTGGATCCGAGCAGGCACAGCTCCTGTCCGGGTTTCCGTCTCGCACAAAGTCACCTACTCCGTCTTTAATGAGCATTGTCACGAGGCGAACAACGGGGCCGTCTTCCAGGTCGCGTCTCATTTCAATGGTCTCGAATTTATGAACCCCCAACAGACGCCCGGACACGGTATCACTTGCTATTACCAAGACCACACGCAGGGGCGGGACTGCGCCCTGGCCGCAGCCCCCGCTCTGTTCTACCGACAGTACTCCCGGGAGGGATCTAATGTTCAGCTAAATACTCTCGGCAGGGTTATCGGGCTGCTTCAACAAAAGTTGTCCAAGCAAAACAACCAGAACCGCGACTTTCTTCACGCCAGTAATGGCTACGCCTTTTGTAGCGCCAAGAACATGCGAGCCATCGCGGAATACCTACAAAACACCAGCGAGGAAGACAAGAGCCAGATCCGGGGGCTCCAGCAAGTAGGCCTCGTGACGAACGCAGAGGTGCCGTTCGCGGAACGCCGACAAGACATGTTCGTGCTCCGACCCCCCCCAGCCGGATCGGGGGTGGTGGAACAAAGAAGGGATCCAGCTTGTACATCAGGTCTTGTGTTCTGCCCTAAGCATAGCGGATGCCAAGGTAAAAAAAGGAGACAAGCCTGCGTGGTACCCGTTGGCTAGGCTGGTTCTCGAAGCTCAGTACGAAGCGACCTTGCTCTTCGCCCTGCGGCGCTATTTGCAACAATGGCTCGGCGCCGTACGTCGTCCGGTGAAGGTCTACTTGACCTGTGTGGGCGGCGGGGTGTTGGGGAACCGGCGCGAGGACATTGCAGCCGCGATCCAACATGCGATCTCCGAGGTGCAGAAAATAGAGGTCCCCACCCTAACAGAGGGGAGGCCCGGGCTGGAAATTTGCGTGCTTCATTACAAGAAAATCGACCCTTTCTATCAACAAAAGATACAAGACCCAAGCCAGCGTCCTGCAGCGGCAGCCCCGCGTGCAAAGCGAGTATAAAGAAAATTTTTAATAAAAAAACTTCTCAGTGTGGACCAAAACCATCATAGTCGTTTAGCGCGTTCTTGTGCAAAGCGTTTAACTGCCCTAACAACATCACTTCCTTTGGCGCTGTTCCACCATTGTCCAAACTGTACATTGTAAGCTGCGGGCATGACTGCAAAATTGCAAGGATGGTCTATCCCGCCTAGCGAGGCAGGAATCAGATGGTCTACGCACCAGGCCAGCCTGCGTCTGCCCTGCTCGTCAAAATAGCTCCGAAAGCAAGGCAGGTGCCTGTTGCGCTCCACCCATTTCCTGGCGCTAGCCAGCGACATATGGCCGCGCAGCCCAGCGAGCCGAGGCTCGAAGCCTAGATACACTGCTCGAGTCGAGACCTCGTGCGGGCTGTACTTTTTTTTCATGCGCGTCAGCAGCCTTGTGTGCGTGGCTGACGTACGACGGGTTGCTACTCGCAGTCGCCGCCGCCGAGTTGGGCTTTCTGGCGGGCGGGAGTGCCCCCCCGACGCTAAGGCTGGCGCTTGTACCAAAGAAAAGGCTAGCTCTGTCAGAGAAGACTGCACGGAGATTTCCGGGGGCTTTTCGCACATCTTGCACTTTTTTTGGTGCGTTATTCTTTCTCACAGAAACGTCGGGTAGGGAAAGAGAGGAGGAGGAGGGGGGGAGGGGAAGAGAGAGAAGCCAAAAAAAAGGGGGTGGGGACGGAAAGGAGGGGAGGGGGGCCACCCCTCCTCTTCCCCTCCACCCTCCTCCCCCCTCTTTCTCTCTCCTTTTCTCTCGTTATAAATATATATATTCTTTAATTTTTTTTTATGTTCTTTGTGATTGCCTGAGAAAGGGAACAAAATTTTAATGCCGCAACATCTTTACTCGCTTCTGTGCCAAGCCCTGGAGGATCGCCACATAGCTCTGGCGATCGGGGTACGAGCGGCTGGCGCACGAATTGAGCGAGGGACCGAAGCCCCTGCTCGTGGTGATCGCGGGGGACTCGGGGATGGGCAAGAGCAAATTGCTGTCCCAATTATTAGACGAAGATCTGCCCTTGTCTGGGGGTCAAGGAACTTCTTGTACGCGTTGCCCGCTGCACTTTGAATATGATCCCGGCACGGGAGTGGACAAATTCGAGGTGGAGGTAGAGTTTTATGCGCGGGAGGAGTGGGGGAAGATGATGGAAACCTTGCTAAAAGATTTGGGGCCGGCCAGGCGAGGGGGTCGCACGTCTGGCTCTTTGGTTCCGCCCGGCCAGGCGGCCAGGTCGGAAGCGTTGCAGACCTTGTGCGAGCTCTGGGAAGGATTAGAGCTTTGCCTGCCCCCGGGCTGTGGCGCGACCTTGCAAGCGTTGGAAGGTTGGTACCCAGAGCTGCACGCGTCGTTGGGCACTCGTGCCTCTTATAAGGCCCCGACAGCCAGAGGAGCTCTGAGGGCGGCGGCCCAGGCTTGCAATGCACGGGTTGCAGAACGTGAGCAGCGGCTGTGCACAAGGGAGGTGCAGGGCAGCCGAAGAGTAGTAGCCCGCGTAAGCGGCGGACGGTCGCCGGCGGTGAGGCGTGGTGGGGCTGGGTGCGGAAGCTAGTTGTTAGGGGGCCTTTTGAGCTGCTGCGCAGGCGGCGTAAGGGTGCGGACGCGCGCGGGGGGCTGGTGCTGTGCGATTTACCAGGCAATAACGACTTTCAACAACTACGAGAAAACGCGTACGAGCAATACCTGCCGCGCGCCGATTGTGTTTTGCTTATGTCTGACATTACGCGCGCCGTGACCAGCCGGCACAACTCGGACAAGCTTGATCGGATTTTGCAGCTTTGTGCTCAGCATGGCCGGCTGCAGAGGCTGGCCTTCGTGTTAACCAAGACGGACACGGGGCTGGAGAGCGAGGAGCTTGCAGAGAGCAGAAACTTATTTGATTACTGTGTGGGCCCACCTGATAGACCGCGCCCTTGCGCCAAGGGGCGGCAATGTCGACAGAAAAAGCACCGCAGCTTTCTACGCGCGTGCCAGCGTTGGCTGCGGCACAACGCGGTCACGCTGCCGGCTCGCCACGAGGGCGACGACGAAGAAGAGAAAAGTCTGGCGGTGGTGCGGGGGGCGATGCAGGCGGGGGGGGGGCTCCGGCAAAAGTCTGGGCGGCACTTGCGCGCAATGCCTTTGTCACAGACGCTCTGCACTCGCGTGTGGAAAACCAAGTCGCGCGGCTACTGGGCCCGCGGAGCTTGGCTTTGCGGGAGCTGAAAATGAAGGTGCACGCGACAAGCCCTACGGACTACGCGCGGCTCCGGGCGGGGCAGGGCGGCTGTACATGGCAGCGCCTGGCACACACGGGGATTTCGCAGCTTAGGCGCTACCTGCGCCAGGAGGTCCTGCGCCCCGTACTAAAAAACCACGAGACCCGTCTGTTGCAACTCTTGGCCCTGCGCGTAGGTGCGGAGGCTACCCCTCGCGCGGGGCTAGCGGAAAGCCCCGGGGTGCTGGCGGAGTTTAGGGCACGTGTCGACAACTGTCTCGCGCAACACTAGAGCTTTCGCGCCGAGGTCCACGCCGAGTACTCGCGCAGCGTAGAGCGCTTGGCTGAAGCAGAAGCCTTGTCGGAGCTCGCGACTCATTACGGCGAAAGCCAGATAAGACATTACACTATCATGGCGGCCATCTTGCGGCGCCGGGGCTCCGACTACAGCACACACGTCCCTCCGCATGATAACACGTGGCACCTACGCCAAGAGGTGTTCGAGCTGGTAGCCCCGGAGGCCCGCGGGCGCTTGGCTGGCTTTATGGCGGTGAATTTCGCTGGCGGCTCGCCCTCCTGGAGGGGGAACTAAAGTCCCTGCTGTGTGCCCTGCGCGCCCAGCAGCTGCAGTGTGACTTAATCCTAGCCCCAAAGGGAGCGGCACCAGAGCTTGCCAGTAGTGAGCAGCCCGGCAGCGCAGGCTGGCAAGGTGGGGGCGCGGGCGCCCTGCCCCCTTCGCCACAAGAGTCTGATAATTGGAGTCTGACCTGTTACAAAAGGCTGCAAGCGCCCGTCGACAAGCAAATGCAGAAGCTTTGCGCACGTGTCGTCAAGGTGTCCGGGCGCGGAGCCTTTCAGTCTCGCCTAGAAGAACTACGGGTTTCCCTGCAGTCCCACGTCTTGCTTGCGTTGCGTGGCAGCGCCCAGGCGCTCGAGGTTTGGTGGCAGGACTTCTGCACAGAGCTACTAGCTGGGTACAGGCGACAATTGGCGTATCTGGGCCACATTCTCCTATCCTCGCCCAAGCAGGCAAACTCACAGGTTCTGTTGATGTCCAAGCATCAGCAACATGAGCACGTACAAGCTGTGGCGGCCTGGCACCGCCGTCTGGGCGAGGCCTTGCAGACAGATTAAGGAATGTACACAAAAAAAGATTAATAAAAAAGTAACAGAGTTTTAATCTTGGCGGGGGTTAACACAATGTCTTTCTATGTCGTCTCCGTGCCCGAGAGCGCGCAAGCCGAGGGCTGGCCGATGTCTTGGAGCCTTCACAGTTCTTCAGATCTGATAGTTTCAGTATTTGTGTAGTCAAATGCTTGTTGTTCATTACGCAATGCAAGAAGATCGCCCAATGCAACCTTAACAGTTGCTAGAGGCCATGTATCCAGTGCACTGACAAAACATTCTCCGCTCGCTGCCGCAAGCTGGTTGTGTGGGACTGACATTACATAGAATTTATCTTTGTTTGATAAATCTTTATCTGTCCAGCGGTATGCGTAACCGTTCTGTACGAGTTTCTCAGGTTTCGAAGAACTACTGGACAATGAACGTTCGCATTTCCTACACCACGCGCATGAAGCGATCGTTTGGACTTAAGATCAACCCCAATATTCGATTGTTGTTTCGTATTCTCTGTACTCGCACAGAGCGCTAAACTTACATATTAGCTTTGATTTGTATGCCAACAGCAAGGGGATGTCGCACGGTTTACAGAACAGCACGCGGGACTCTTCCCCGGCTGCAAGCTTGCAGCCTTTTAGCCCGGCTGCTATAAGATCTTTCCTGATGAGGCTTATATTTCCTTTGCACCAAAAGGCAAGGACCGCCCGCAAGAATTCTGACTCTATTGGCAAACGATAGAGCCCGCGTGTACTAGTATCTTCTAGCAAGCCAGCTGGGATACTCCGTGCCAATTTAGCCGGCAACGGAAGCGTCTTGTTGTCCTCGCAGCAAATAGTTAATACGCCTACTAACCCCTTGTTGCAATGCGGACATTTCCATACTGGCAAGCCGGCTGATGCTCGGGACATACTACCTTTCTTTACTTAATATGCCGCTGGCGTGGATGGCGCGGGGCAGGGAGAAGTAAGGAGCCGAGGAGTAGAGAGGGGCGCCCCCCTTTTCTCTCTCCTTCATCCTCCTGCTCCTGTTTCTCTCTCTTCTCCCCCCCTCGTTCCCTCTTATCTTTCCTGGAGCGGACGAGGGGAGAGCTCGCCGTTCTTTTAGCGCTGAACTCTTAGCTGGTGCAGCTCGAGAGCTTGCGCCAGGCGCTCGACTCCTGTGGTTGTGACTTGCAAAGCTTTGCCTACCTCTAGCGATCTCAGACCCGCCAGCTGTTCAAATGGATAAGCCCCCCGTCAGTCACCTCACGACAAGTCCCGAGGCGCAGCTCGCACAGGCCCGTGAACCGCGATAGGTGCTTCAGCGTGTCGTCGTTGATGCTTACGTTAAGTAGGTGCAGCCGTCGGAGATCCTTGGCCATGGGCATTTGTGTGAGCCACGTGCCAGCGCACTCGCCTTGGAGCTCTAGCCCGAGGCTGCGCAGCACCGCAAAGTGCCGCACCAATGGGCGCAGCCCGCTGCTGGCCAATTGGTTGTGGCCAAGGATTACTAACGTATGCAAGGCCGGAAGGTTGCGCACGAGGTCACGGAGCCCCTGGCTCGTCAGCTGGCGGCAGTCAGTCAGCGCCAAGGTGTGCAGTGATGGGTGCTTCAGCCTGCGCAGCCCGGCGTCGGTGAAACTCCTGCAATTGCCGAGGCGCAGCTCCTGCAGCGAGCTCAGTTGTGACAGTGATTGCAACCAGTAGTCACTCAGGTACCCAGCGTCGGCGAGTTCTAAATGTGTGAGCCCTGGTGGCAGCTTGTACGGGTCCGTGAGGTAGTCGAGATCGCGACACTTCAGACGCGAGAGCTTGGGCAGAGCGGCAAGGTTCGTCGGGGATACGCGCAGGATGCCGCAATGCGAAACCTCAAGCTCCTCCAGCTCTGGCAGCGCACTGCAGAGCTCGTCGAGGGAGGTGCGGTTGACGCCCTGAAAGTGGCGCAGACGGAGCCCCTGCAGACCAGGCAATGTTTGGATTTGGGCCAGCCAAGGAAGATCATCATGTATCGTTTCTTCGATCTCCAAGTTCAGCAGTCCCGGCGCAAGTTTCAGCAACCTCGTAAACCCGCTCAACCCAAGTGCGCCACAGCGGCGCAGGGCCAGTCGCTGCAACGAGGTCGGTAGGCGGGACACTTTGTCTCCGTACAAGCAGTAACACCGTCTCAGCTCGAGTGAGTGGACCGAGGCGGGCAGCTGGGACAAAATCTCGTCGTCCAGGTGTCCTCTCTGGATTGAGACTACGGACAAGTGCGGATTTCCGGCAAGCAGTGCCAGAAGCTTGTCTTTGGTTAAGTGGTCGCCGCTGGCCCTCAGTCGCTGTGGCCTAAGCTGGCTCAATAAATTGTTAGAGGGAACGTTTGTTTTTGTGTTGGCCGCCAGGGCTAACGAGCAGCAGAACCCTCCGGCCGCAAGAAAAGCGCGCCCCGTCGGACTAGACAGCAAGTGACAATGGCTGCGGAGTCTGAGATCAAGCTCCAACAAATTGCGTAGGCTCTGCCAGAAATGTCGCTTTTGTATGATAGACGCCCAGAGTTTGCAAACCCTGGACGCTGTGCGCAAACTCGCGGGCTCTCCGAGAAAGGCCAGCACGACAGACCACATTGCTGGATCAACATTTAACCAGGAGGGTCCCGATGCGTGCAGGCACAACCGCTTCCGGGGGGATCGTGTGAATGGCATTGGTGGTGTCTCACGAGCGAGGGCTAAAGAAAAAAGAACGGCAGAGCCACGTGGCACAACAGGAAATCGCAACGGTGATACGTTGTGTCTACAAACCACAATACTGCTAATTAGAACTTTTTAAACATCAGCTAACGAGGGGGGGGGGGGGAGGCAAACAGGGACTGGGGGATAGGAAGGGGGGGGGGGGGGGGGGGCGCTCCCCCTCCCCTCACACGCACAAAAAAAAGAAACGCTAGCCGACCAACAGCAAACCATGAGCACCACCACTGCGACCAGCACGAGCCAGGCCGACCAGACGGAACGCCGGCCTGTCCCTGCCTCTGGGAGGAATCCGCCTAGGAAGAAAGCACGCCTGCAAGCTGAGCGTGCGCAACCCGCTACCAGGCCTGTGCTGGAGGAATCCGACCTAATGCTAATTACGCGTGGGTCGGACCGCGTCAACCGCGCTTTCTGTGCCCAGCGGGCGAGGAGGCGCACGGCTAAGTGAGCCAGCTGTGGGGCCGTCAGCCGGGGCGCGGCGCCGGGGCGCAGCTGTTCCAGATCCAGGTCCAGCACTAGCCTGGTAAGGTTGGGGCACCTGGCGAGCGCCGCTAGCAGCTCCGGGGAGCACCCCGGCTGCCCCCCGTGGCAAGAGAGCTCAACTGTTTGGAGCGAGGCGGCCGCGACCTGCAGTATCAGCAGGACGGCGCCCCACAGCTTGGGCAAATAGCTGCGGCAGTTGTAAACCTTGAGGCACTCGAGCCCCGGACAGTCGGGGCGCCAAGTACCCTACCCCCCGGAAAACCTCCCGACCCTTCTCTCTTGGCGGGAGGCCAGGGTAGAAGAAAAGGGTCGGGCTGCGGCCTCGCCCTTTGCCTCCGGGGCCGCAGAGCCCCGGGGCTGGGCAGCCAGGCCCGTGATGCCAGTCCCCGATCTCGAGGCACTGCCACTGGCTGAGAGGAGGCACCACTGGTACCGCAAGCTGGCCGGCGTGGGCGCAGCCAAGCCATCGCCGTTGCCTGACGAAACCCGACAGGCGATGGCTTGGCTGCGCCAGTACGAGCTAGCACTAGGGGCGCCGTTTGTCTCGCTGCGCAAGGCGTGCCGCGACGTGATGCACCAGGACCTCTTCAACAACCTGAAGCGGAGCTCGGACAAGTACGCTTCGCTCTACCTGTCGGGCCTCTGCGTAGCTCGGTGCCTGGTCGCCTCCTGCCGGGAAACGATGCTGTTGTCCGCCTCCTACCTGGCGGGGGAGTACCCCGTGCAGCACCTGTTCTTGCAGCCTGCACCCCTCCGGGTCAACCAGAAACCCTCCATGTTCGATTCTTTAATCAACTATTGGGAAAACGGAGAAGTGCCTATCTCGCAGGGCAAGAGCATAGAACAAAGCTTTATCCACGGCAACCCCGACGGTTATGTGCCCCACGTCGCCTGCTATCTTTGCCGCGAACATTACCGCAACCCCCAACACCGCCGTGCTCTGCTCACCCAATTCGTCCGCGTCGCGGAGGGCCTTTTGTTCCCCGCCCAGCCCCAACCCCCCATCACGCCAAAACACAAAGATGTAGGACAGAGAAAGGGGGCGGGGGGGCCAGGGCGCTGCTCCCCCCCCCCCCCCCCCCCGCCCCGCCCCTCTGGGAGAGAACAGTCCGCCCTTTCCCCCTCTCTCCCCCTCTCTGGGGCTAGCTGTCATGTCTGATAAATAAATCTTAAAAAAAAAAAAGAGAGAAAAAAAATCCTGCCGAGTCCTTCCCCGATGCAAACTCCTGCCCGGACGGTGTACCAAGACAAGCAGAGCACTAGGGAAATCCTTGACGTTATCGAAGGTTTACCACTGATTGGTCAGGGCACCTTTGGCTTTGTTTTTAAACAAAACAATGGACGCGTACTAAAGTTGGTGAGGGACTGCCGGGGGTTGGAGGAAATAGGATATCGCAGGCTGCACAAACTAGGGGTCGGTCCTAACCTCTACCTGGTCCAGGTGCTCAATGCCAGCGCCGCCGCCTCCTGGGCCCAACCACGACCTGGGACAGTGGGTGGCGCGGTGAGGCTTTTGCTCCAAGACAGGAGCTGTACATGCAAACCAGTCGCTAGCTCTGCAGCCCCCGCGGGCGCCCCGCCCCCGGACAGCCAACCCGCGGGGCGGGGACATTGTCTGGTGCTGCTTCACTTGGAAGAATTCAACTGCGACCTGAGCCTGGTCGAGAGTTCGGTGTCGGTGGAGACTTTTGCTTGCAGGTTTTAGCCCCGGTCGCGGCATGCTTGGAACGTCTGGTCTTTACGGGTGGCTTCTTCCCCTTCGACCAGAAGCCAAGCAACGTCCTTTTAAAATTAAAGCCCAACATCGGCGGCGCAGGTTTTCTGGTGCAAGAGGTCGTGTTGACCGACCTGGACGATTCGACTATGTGCCGCGTGAAGTATCCGCGCCAGGTCGTAGCGGACGCGGCGCTGCTGTACTTTCTTGCTACTTGTAGGGGGCAACTCCCCCGCGCGCTTTGGTGCCTTCCGGGCTGGCAGGGCCCGCTCGGGGCCGCTCGCTTCGCCCACGCCTGGGACGTGCTACACCTAGAGATCCTGCCGCTGGGTGGCTGGCACTTCTGGACCGTGTATGCAGTAGATGCGCTGGAGTGCGGCTGGGAGACCTACCTTAACAAATTAAAGGAATACGCGGCCGCGGCCTCGACAAACAGAGCTCCGCCCAGCTGTAAGGCTTGGCTCCACACCGTGCTGCAACAGCACGGCTGGGGAGACCACGACGAAGCAGCACAGAGCCGGGGCTTCTGGCGACCGCTCGATTGTCTGTGTCTGGACGAGGCTCTGGATAAACACAGTATACTAGACGTTCTCATTTTCTGTGCCAAAAGATTTGTAGAACTACAGGTGACGGACTGCTACGCTCTAGCCCAGGAAATCGCCCGTATTTGCGCCGCTCGTCAAAGACCGCTTCGGGGCGCCCCCCCCCCACTCCGCGCCCTCCTCCCCTCTTCTCTCCCCGTATTATCCATTAAAAAGCAAACTTTTTATGTCCAAACACGAGCCTCGGGCAAGGGCGGGTTGTTTAAAGAGAGGACAGGAAAAACCTTAGCATGTTGTGGCCGAGGTGTGTTCACGCTGCGGCCGAGTCAGAAAGAGAGTATGTTTTAGACTAGGACTAGACATATTCTTGTCAGAAAGGACCGAGAGATCTGGCGCTGGGGCGGCGGAGGAGGCCGTGGCTCCTGCCGAGCCTGATGCGTACGGCGGCTGTCCACTGACACGCTACAAGCGTAGCGAGGTTTGGTCCAGAGCCGGTGCAATGCTCGAAGAAATTAAGGAGGGGGAGGAGGATGATGAGGAGGCGACCCCCCCTGCCACCCCGGTGCTGGACACGAGCGAGGTGGCTAATGCTGCCGCAGCCAGCGGCCCGCCCGCGCCTCTTGCGCAGCCTGCAACGCCACCAGACCAGCCCCGAAATCTATCCCAAAATCTTCAACAGTGGGCTTGCGGGCTGGATGAGCGACCGCTCAGCGAGGGAATTATGGAACTGCTGGTTCTGCTGCACGTGTCGTTGCGGGCCGACGCCGCAACGCGCGGCAAATTGCGTAAAGTGCGAGACACTGCAACGGCTTGGTTGATCCGTTACGCGGCCAGCCGGAGCTCTAGCCAACAAACAAACGAGTCACGTAAAGAGGACATAAGGGCGGCGCTGCTATTCTCGCCGTCCACCCTGAAAAAATCCCGCACGCAGTTCCCCGATACGTTACAAGACCTGCAGCAACTAATCGAAGCCAAGGCTGCCTGTCTGCTGGAGCCGCCCGAAGAAGCTAAGGAATTTATCAAAACCTGTCAAAAACTGGGACATGTCACTAGCTCGCTGCTGCCGGTCGAAGTGCAGCGAAGCCTCCGCTTCAGACTAGCCTTGCTCGCAATCAGGTATTGGCAACTACGCCACCCCACCCAAGACCTGCGTGCACCAGCGGGCTGGGCAGATACTACTACTACTACTACGCGCGACCGACATGTCCAGGCTATCTTTGACACTATCGTGTTGCGTGTTCTCGGGCTGAGTCCAGCCCGTGGCGTCCTTCCTTAGGTTCTCGTGCGTGGGCGAGGCATAACAGCGCGTGGCGTACTCGGCCAGCTGCCTAATCGTCCAGGTATGTTTCGCGCTGCGGGGCAGTTCCGCCTTGGCGAGCTCACAATACTGCGACTCGTACTGCTTGCCCTGAAGCCATGTAGCAAACGCCCGCCATGACTCTTTCATTCCGTTACCCTTGACGGTGTGCTCGACCTGCGCGTGCAGCGCCGCGTAGTGCAGCCGCAAGCCATACACAGCGGGGTCCTCGAGGTGCCCTCCCAGGCGCCTGAACTGTGACAGAAAAACTTCCACGATCTCGTGCTCTTTCTTGCTTGCGGGCGGGGCGTGCGTCCTCTTGGAATCCTGCAGCTTGTCCAAGTGTTTCTGGCACGCGTTCTCCTGACGCTCACCCGCTTCCAGCAGATCCGCCATCATGCTATTCAGGCTGATCAGCGCTAGTGATCTGCTGGGGGGCCGCGCACAAGCTATGTCGTCCAGCACTCTAGTGCTGCTTGGCTCGTGGTAGTTAAAGAACTGGCTCCGGTGATAGCGGCCCACAGCACTATTCTTCGGTGCAACGTGGTCGTCGCACAACACTTGCCGGGGAGCGGCGCCGCCCCCCCGTGGACCCGCTGTCTCGTCCAACAGCAGGTCCACGGCCACGTTGCGGCAGCCGGGCTGTTGGCACGCAAAGGCTGCGTAGACGGAGGGCTGCCCTCTGAGCCCGTACGGCGCTGCGCTTACCTGTCGCAGGCGCCGGACGTAGAAATCCCGCTCGTGCAGGACAGAGCTTACGTGCAGCAGGTCGTGCTTTGTTAGGCCCAGGGTTTTTCTTACGGCGGGCGGCGGCTTGCACAGGTGTTGTTTCACGTCGGGGGGCAACAGGTCCAGGACGCCCCACTTGGGCGTCCTGGACGACGCCTCCGCGCTCGTCCCCTTCGCCCAGCTGGCAAAGGGCGGCGGGACGTCCCCCGGATTGTGCGCGCGCAAGATGTGGGGGGCGCCCAGGAAGGCCTCGAGGAAATAACTCAACGTGTAGCAGTACCGAGCCTCCAGGGGGGCGCCCCGTGCCGCGTGCAAGGAGCGTTTGCCCTCCCAATCGGGCGACATGCAGTCCCAGGTACGCGGCCACTGCGGGTCCCTGTCTCCGCCTACCGGCAAGGGTTGCACGCGTGGGAAATAGGGGGCCACACACTTGGTAGCGCCCGAGGCTGTGTCAGAAGCGGGCGGCCCCTCGTAGGCCGCACTGCAGTAATCACCCACCTCTAGACGTACGCTCAGCTTTGACTCCAGGTTCGGAGTCTGAGTTGGGGGCAGGGCCCACCGCCGGATTTGCTCGTGGGACACGCCCGCGCCCCCGGGGCGGTACCTACAGGGCAGGGCGCCCGTCTTGGCAGGGGGGATGTTCCGCCGCAGCCTAGCATCACTCTCGCTTTCGGCCCAGGGCAACAACAAGCAAAAGACCCAGTCGCGCGCCGCCAAACAGCTGAGGTCGGAGTTGGTCCGTCGCACCTCATCTTCTACCACACCACGGTTTTCCTGGTTGTAATAACTCTCTCTCTCAGTGTGTCCCGTGATAGATCCTCCTCCCCGTCCTCCTCCTCCTCCTCTTCTTTCTCCTCGTCTTTGCCAGCCTCAGCCTCTCCCTCCTCGTCAGCCTCCTCCTCTTCTTCTTCGTCAGCCTCCTCCTCCTCTTCCTCCTCCTCCTCTTCATCTGCCTCCTCGTCTCCCTCGTCCTCCGTCAGGTCTTCCTCTCCGCTCTCATCCCCCCCCTCCTCATCGTCGTCGTCGCCGTCCTCATTGGCTCCAAACATAGCAATTATGTGCTTTGCCTGTCTCTTGCAGTCCTGGCTCCAGTGCTCGGGCGAGCGCACGTCCTCGACTCGTCCCGTCAAAAAACGCGGCTTACGCGTAATAGACATGCCGGCGTACAAGGCCCGCTCCGTTCTTAGATAGCGCCTGACCCCACGGCACAACGCAAAGTAAAGATCTACATACTGCCTGCCGCGGCGCAGCGCCGGCGCCGAAACGACCAGAGTCGTAGCAGGCTGCTCAGACTCTGTTATCCAGGCTGCGCAGATCACATAGTGTAGCACTTCGTGACAGGCCAGCCACGGCAGCAAGGCAGCGTGCTCTAGTCCCCCCCGATGCCAGGGGCCCGCGAACGAAAGGGGCACGCTGTGGAGCGGCGCCTGACTCGCCGTGATGCGCCAGGCCACGCGCAAGTAAATGGAAGCTCCCCGCGAGCTAGAGCTCTTGCCCTCGAGGGGAGCTTTGCAAATAAAAGTGTTTTCGGACGCCAGCCACAGCGCCCCCGGCCCTAGCGGGGCTTGCACGACGGGCCGGCCTGCCAGATTCTCCAAGGTGTTGGCAAGCACTAAACACTCCGGGTGCTTCTGTAAAGATTTGTGCAGGGCCTGGATGTAAAGGGCGCGGGCTCCGGCCACACCCGTGGCGCTGGGGTTCGGCTTGGGCTGGAGCACCGACGCTAAGGGCGGCGAACATTCCCAGGGCCAGGTCGCCACCGCGGGGGGGGACACTGTTTAACACCAACGGCCGATACAGCCTTTCGCTGGTCACCCGCGGCCCCGCGTCACACACAAAGGCGTGCGGCTTAGCCAACACGTAGGCACACTCTTCTAGCACGCGCTTCTCGAGCAGAAGGATCTCCTCCTCCATCTCTTGCTCAATGTCCCCCGCTTCCGTGCCGGGAGAGCACGAGGGGCTTCTTTCCTTGACCAACAGTGCCTCGGCTTTTTGCTTTTTTGCTGAAGACAGAACCTCCCCCCCGCAGGCTGGCCCACGACCCCCTCAGCGCGCTCGGCTGCTGCAAGCTCCGGGCTAGCCCCGCACACAAATCCCACAGCTAACGGCGCTTAGCTCGTACTGGTGCTCTCCGCTTAGCTGCAGGAAACCCTCAAAATAATAATCCCGGCCGTTGCAGCCGAGCGCGTGCCCCTTTTCCCAGGAACGTGCCGCCGGGCGCGTGCCCGGCGGCACGTACACCACCGTGTCGGCCAGCTGCTCCAAGCTCCACTGCCCGCTGAGCGAGCCCTGCTCTAACACCAGCCACACCCACGACGTCAGGGAAGGAACCACCAATTTATTTAGCTCGCGCCGCAGAGTTTGCAAAAACACATGGTGAAACAGCTCCGGGTGACCCACACACAAATCAGACTCCGTCACCGGACCAGAATCAGAACCAGGACCTCGATCATGACAACGCACCAAGCTCGCCAGCTCGGTGTAGAAGTCTCGGCTCTCATCTGTTGGCTTCAAACCTAACTGCTGCATGCTCCAGCCCTACAGCACCAAATCGTTGCACAACCCGGGGCATGCACCTTGCAGTACCGGCGTACCTACAGCCGCCGGTCCACCCCAACCCGCCGGCGCCTTCTTTTCGTTCCAAGGAGGCCAGGCAGGGCCCTGCCTGGCCCTTGCTGGGCCGGAAGCCTGCCTCTGCATTGCCACCTTTTCTTTTTTTCCTTTGTCGTATACAAAGGAACAGTCAATAGGGTTTATCTTTCTTTTCTTCTTTTTAATTCTGTGATTTCTTTACTAACCCTGTCCCAAAGACTTTGCGGGGCAGGGGCAAGGGGAGAGAGTCTGGGGGGGGGGGGAAGGGAAAAATAAAGGGGAGGGGAGGTGGGGGCGAGGAGGGGGGGGGGGGGGGAGAGAAGAGGAGGGGAGGGACGGGGGAGGACTAGGCAAGATCTAGAGCTTCGGCTTGGTGTTACCGGCCGTTTCCCCATACCCATTTCTCTTTCTCCACATCCCACCTGGTTCCCTCTAGCAACTGGTTCTCGCGGAATTCCTCCGCAGTCACTTGCCCGCCTTGTACCGCCCACCGCGCCGCCATGTCCCAGGATATGCCCGCTCGATTCAGGCGCTCCGTCGCCGCCGCCTCACGACCATGCACTGTAAAGTCTGTCATGGCTCGTTCAAACTCCAGCTTCAGCTCCACAGCGTTGGCGTCGACTTGGGGCGGAGAGCAAGGAAGGGCCGGGGTTGCAGCACGCCCCGGTGCTGGCAAGGGAGCAGGAAGGTTTCTGGCAGGTGGCGTTGGGGCAGGAAGGTCCGGGCAACGAGGCGTTGCTTGGACAGGAGGATTTCGGTCAGGAGGGGTTTGGGCAGGAGGGTTTCGGGCAGAAGGAGTTCGGGCAGACGGAGTTCGGGCAGGGGGGGTTCGGGGGGCAGCATGCCCCCCGGCAGAATACCGCCCCCCGGCAGCATGTCCTCCCCATTGCTCAAGCTGGGCCTCTTCCCACTCGCTTAGAGCTGCTGCGCTTTCACGTTTGCACATTTGTTCGGTCTGCCACTCTTTTTCATAGTCGTCGCTCGCGCCTTGCTCAGCTGCCATTGTGTTTAGGAGCGCCTCTCTTTCCTTCATCTCGCGCCTATATTGATCCAACTCCATCCTCCTTTCTTTTACGAGTTTTTTTATGCTAGCGCCGGGGGGAAGAAAAGAGACACACGCTTAGGCATATACCGACCCTCGGATGCACCTGCCCCCCAAAAAAAAGACAGAGATAGGAGAAAACAAAGGCCCGAGAGTGAAGAGAGGGGGGGGGGGGCGCGACATGTGGCGCCCCCCCCCCCCTCTCCTTTCTCTCCCCCTCTCCTTTCTCTCTCCCTCTCTCTCTCTCTCTCTCTCTCTCTCTCTCTCTCTTGCTTTTTAAACATGTGTATATATATAACACACAATGCCCTCGTCGAAAAGACGGCGCAAGAATACTGGTGGTACTACGACAGCAGTGGGAAGTTCAGCCGGGCCTTGCTCGTGGCTTGTTGTCCTTGGGCTCAATATCTTAGCCTTTGCGGCCCACTTTGTGCTTGCCATCCTCCAGGTAGCAGGCTCACTAGACTTTGCCAAGAACCTGCCACTGGCTCAGACCTCCATCGTGACCTTAAGAGTTGGCCTCCCCCGCGAGGGGATTGGCGCCGCGTAGACCCGGCCGGCCGGCTGGCTAGAGCTCGCAAGTATCGGTCCCGGCGTTTCGCTCTGGGGTCTGTCGGTGGCCTTCCATTCCCTCACTGCAGTAGGTCACCTGGTCCAGTGTGGCATCTACTTTATCCAGTGTGGCCTCTTGGACAGCTGCTGTAACCCGGCGCCCCGCTCGTATCCCCAGGCAGCCCGCTGGCTAGAATACTCAATCACTGCACCCTTGATGCTGCTACAGCTGCAGCTGCTGGCGGGGGAGCGTTCGGTGCCAGCGTTGGCAGTCTCGTTTGTACTCTGCAACCTTATGGTCTGGGTCGGGGGACTTGCCCCCTTGGCGCTACTGGGTTGCAGAACCTGGAGATAATGAAAAGGGGCCTGAGTTAAGCGGGCTACTCTCGGAAAAAACACTGCCACGGGGGAGGGTCTCATCGGATGAGGTATTCGAATCTCTTAATAGAACTAATAGTCAAAAGGAAGACACCAGCGAAACAAGGGCCAAGCCCAACACTCCACAGGGGGTCGCAGTTGCGCTGCGGGCCGTGACCCTGGCGTGCTGGGCACTTTCGTGGCTACTGCTCGTTCTGTCGTTCTTGCCCCTGTGGTTTGCTGCCGGGGGGGCCGTGGCCAGCCTCGAAATCGCCGCCGGAGTCGAGCAAAACGTCAAGCTTATCATCATTGTTGCCATTGGGCTAGAGTCTGTTTTCTTTGCCAGCTTTGGTTTCTGGGAGGCCTACTGTGTTGTCCGGCTGAAGTCGCCGCCTTTGCTGAGCAGCGGGAGCGGCCCAGAGCCTTAGCCCTCATCCGTGTGCTGAAATCGGCTACTGCTGCTTGAGCCTTACCAGCAAGATGGCCCTCACTGCCCTAGCGCTTCTGTCGCTCAAAAACCAATCCGTCGACTGGCTTCCCCAGCCCGCTGCCGCTGGACGCTAGCGCTGGCTGCGCCAGCGCGCCGGGAAGTAGATATTTACCGCGGCCTTTTTTTAATTAAAAAAAAACTTTTCTCGCAATGATCCGCCGAACGCCTCGGGAGCGCTCAGAGCTCGCGGCGGATCAGAGACTCCACGGCTTCACGGAATCGAGCAAGCCTCTGGTTGTGGACGGCCGCCTGTTTTTGCAAATGCTGGCAGGCTCTCTGCTCGTGCTGTGCCCGCAGGCCCGGCATCGTCTCTGGCGATATCATGTATTCTATTACAGGAGAACGGTAGGGAAGCGTCAGAGCGTCATCCAAGCTCTGTTTCAGAGCGCACTCGTCGTCCCACAATTCCTTCTCGTCGTCGCTCAGCTCGTAGTGGAAAAAGAGCTGCTTTGCCATGGCTGGCATGCCTGTGTGGTTGTATAGTTTCTGTCGGCCTAGGTACGCTAGTGCGATCCACGTCTTCGCGTCAACGTCGTCCACGGGGGTGGGCGCAAGATAATCCCTGCAGATATTTGTCACCACGAGCGGCAGCAGCGTGGATACCAGGCGGACCACCAAGTGGCCCGCCGCGACGGCCCGCAGGGTTGCTTCGTTCGATACCTGCGAACCTGGCAGCCCGTAGTACTGAGAGCGCAGCCAGTGCTCGTTGGCTGAGCGCATGCAGGGGGCGGTAATCACAGTGTCAAGCTCCGACCAGCAAGTTCCCGGGCGCCGGGCATACACCTAGCGTCGCCTGCCAGAACACGCGCTGCCACCTCGGCGCAGAGTCTGTCACCGACTCCTCCTCCTCCAGGCACGCACAAGTCCGGCTGTACCGACGAGCACAGCCGTGCATGTGCTAAAGCACCTGCACGAGCAAAGGTCAGGGGTAGTGCCTGTGACATTTTATCCAGGCGCCGTCTCTTGGCCGCCCGGGTCTCGGCTCGATTACTTGGTTGCACAAACATTCTTTCTTGTTTAATTTCTTTTTGAGGCTAGACCTCGCGCTGGGGCAGAGGGGGGGAGAGAGGGGAGGGCGGCGCCCCCCCCCCCCCCCCCCCGGGGGGGGGAAGGGAAGGTTTGAATATATATATATATAGTTAGATTAATGCAACAAAACAGGAATGGCAACGGGAAGGACGGGCTCTATGCAGTCCCAAAAGGCCCCGGAGGCTTTCCGCTGGATAAGGACCTAGAAGAAGAACAGGTAGAGTGGCTAGAAAAGCTGCAGGGGGCTTTGCAAAGTCTCTTCCCTAGGTATAAATTGAAATGGGATGGAGAGTATTTCACAACGCTCGGATTTGCTAATGCTGATAGTAGTAGTAACGAGTTTCATTTGAAGCACTCGAGCCGGTTCGTAATAGATACGCTCGCCGATAAAAAAGCGACAGCAGCTACCCCAGCCCGCAGAAAGACGCGTGTGATATTGGACATGCTGGAAACCGAAACATTCTCGAGGTTCGGAAAAAGGTTTGTTGCATTGGGGCGAATCCTAACGGCCGTGCAAGTCCTGTTGCTAAAACTAAGGGCGAGGCTGTACAACCTCC
This sequence comes from Paulinella micropora, assembly GCA_019918135.1. Taxonomy (NCBI): domain Eukaryota; phylum Cercozoa; class Imbricatea; order Euglyphida; family Paulinellidae; genus Paulinella; species Paulinella micropora. The sequence continues at coordinate 36,128 of WBZZ01002540.1, read as the reverse complement.
AAAACATCGTCTTGGAGGCGAACCACGTGATAACCCCGGAGCTGGCTAACAAGTGGAAAGAACTGGGCTTTTACTACACTGACCTCCCACAATATCGTGTACAAGTAGAGTGGCTAAAAGGGATAAAGCCCGTAGACAGTCTCTGCCCCAATGATTTGATCAGCTACCACCAGCGATGGCAGGAATGTATACAGGTCATTCGCGCCACGATACCAAAAAAGAGTGAAAGAAAAAAGTTTGATGAAGCGAATCGTGTCTGGACAGAAGTGGTGGCATGGTGCCGACAAGAGCAAAAGACTCGGCCCCAGCCAACTCCGCCCCGTGAAAACCTGCTTCCCGATTCCTTGCGTTTGAAGCTCGATGAAGCCCAGAAGCAAACCAACGAAATTCTTTCTCGGGCAGTCAATGAGAATTACCAATGTCAGGAGACGGTGGCTAATGCGCTGCGTAAGTTTGACCGCAACGATAGCGCGGCGGTGGACTCATTCGTTAAGTACCCAACACTGCAGCCTCCGGATGGCTGGCGTATAACCCACCGGAGCATACTGAACGACGTCCTCGTGAGCCAAGCGAAAAAGATGCTGCTGGATAATTGCACTCAACCAAATGCCAAGCAGAAAATCAAACAGCTATTGGAAAAATATGACAATATCCCTGTTAAAGTGTGCGCCGATTGTCACAAGCCTAAACGCCAGCGGGCTCGCTCTCCCTTACCCCTGCTAACACGGTGGCTGGGCTAGCAAGGCCCATTGTCACTTGAATTTTGTTTTTTATTAAAAAAAACTTCTTTCTTCGCTTCCTCTTCACTATTAAATCCAGGTTTCGTCTTCGTCTCTCTGTGTGTGTGTCACGGTTGGAGCGACGTGCCGTGCGTTCCTTGGCTTTTTTGGGCAGACTGTTTGTGTTTTATAATTCTTGCAATTAGTCCCTGTTGTGTGCTAGCCGAGGGAACGGCCCGACGAGGCCGCCCGGAGTTCAGAAGTGCAGTAAGGTTCGGGGAATTTGATTTCACGTCCATGCTTTGTTGGAACAGCACCAAAGCCCCGCCACAGGTAAGGGGAGTCCTGAGCGGAATATTGTTGCTGACCGGCCACGGGCTTGCTGTTTCCAGCTCCATCTGAAGCCAGACGGGCTCGGGACGCAGTTGCCTTATCCAAGTCGGGGCCTCCATCAAGTGTAGGCCCTGGTACGACAAGATGCAGTTTAGCCACTGGTAAGCCCAGGCGCTAGTACAATATATTGTCGCCGCCCTTCCTACGTTAGTGCGGAGCGCTCTCCTTTTTTTTGCATTTTTGGGGCGAGTGATGTACCCACGTACGCGCTTCCTATGTATGCAATTGACTTGAACAGACTTGAATAGAACCTGAATACATAGGGCACACTCGCCTTCCTGCGTGTGGTGAACAAGCACAACTGTCACCGAGACTTGGCCACTCAAAGACAGGTGAACTAGCTGCTTTGTGTAGGTGAAAAGGCAGACCTTGTGCATGTTCGCTGTTGATGTTTCCAGAAACAGATAGCTGTTCCCCAATTCGAGCTGTCGACAGCACACACAGATGGTGTGACTCTTCAGAAAAATAGTGAAATTCGAATTGTAAGTCTGGACGATCCTCCTGTCCGGAAATTATCAATAAGCATTCAAGTGAATACACATACGGCTGTCACTTGATCTCAAAATAATTCAGAGAACATGGAAGGTACAAAATGGACACTGGGATGGTCAATTCCAGTTTATTTAGCACACTTGCTTGACAGATTACTTGTCCCTTGCGAGTGAACTCAAATTCTGAGAACTAACGAGAGTATTTCAAGTTGAAACACGAGTTGTGTAGCAATTGGAAACTTCGAGTCAGTCTGTGAAAAAAGATAAAGTAAAATGCTACTTAAGCTAGTGTATGATTTGAAATGTTACTTTATCTTGGAGTATTGCCTATTTACATTATCAATAACTATGACTGGTGTCAGGAAAAAGCGTCAAAATGAATAAAAGTTTCTGAATCTATTATGGGAAAAAGGCAATAGTCAAGCTTTTCTAAAAGACTAGCTGGTAAAGGTAAATAAGTTGATCTGTTAACGGAAGTTGAAAATGTAACAACTACAAGTTATGACATTTGATAAATAAAGTGAAATATGAAGTAACGGAACTATCAATAGAAATGTAAACTTGAAGTAAAAACTGGAAAGTTTAACACAATATTAATGTTTCGGTCCGGTACGGTATTCATTCCGATAATCAAATATGGTGAAAAATTATAGAAACTTCATTCGAATCGTTTATTATTAAAACTACATAATATTAATATTTTTTGAATCCGATCATGTGAAGTACTGTAACTAGTTACATCTGAATTTCAATATACTATATTAATAATTTGTGTTAAAACAATCTTACCACACACTTAACTTTGTGTTGTGAGGACCAAATTTACATATGATGCCGGGCAGCCGTATACAGTTGAAGCCTGGCCGGCGGGGCCGGCCTCGGCTAGTGGCGGCCGGCTGGCAAATTACTTAAAGTAGCATTCCGGCCCCGCCTCGACTCGGTGATAGTACCGCTAGTACGGAGGCTGCTCAGCGGGAGCCTAGCCCGGCATGGGCCTGCAGCCCGGCTCTTATTTCAATTGTCCTTTCTTTCATGGTGGTTGTTACTAAATTTTTTAGTCACTATAAGTAAATTTGAACGGTTTAACAAGCTGAAAGTTCTAGCATGAGAGAGAGAGAGAGAGAGAGAGAGAAAGGTGTATGTGTGTGTGTGTGTGTGTACATGTGTGTGTGTGTGTGAAAAATGGGAAGAGCCGTAAAACCTCCGTAGAAGATATACAGTGTTTCCCCCCCCCCCCCCCCATATGTATCACCGTTTATGAGCTTGATAAACTGATATGAATAAGCTATAGCGTACACGCGTGTTTTCAGAACTGTACTAGATGTGTAACACCCTTGGTGCCTTCTATTAACTTCGCTGGAAAGAACTAAGAGTCACGCTCAATTTAAACGAACGAGCTGCCAGTTTACAAAGAGCATCCTTCTCTGCGAGAACTTCAGCGATGGGGTTTATTTCTAAATTGCAGTAGATTTTTCTAACTCTATTGTAACGTATTTGCAAGCTTTTTCACAATAAAAAAGGTGCCACTGCCAGGCAGGCACGAACGCCACTTGACTCTCTGTAAGGACAGTGATATCATCTTTACTGCTTTCGTAGAGCACTTCACCGTTCATGACCACCAGCCACACGTCGTGCAAATGACGGCGCAGAACGTCAGGCGGGACAAGTGGCCGAACATGCTCTCCCATATTGACCGCTTTAACCGTCACAAACCCACCATCTACGGGATGATCGATGAGGAAGCGATCCACGAACAGCTCGCCGAAACCTGCAGGCTCCACTTGACTGGACCAATTCGCGGCTAACAAGTAATGGACCGCTTCCAGGTCATGTTGATCCGGTCGGTCTCTCACATCTAGTTGTGATGTGGGGGCCCCATGGAACACCAGCTTGAGGCAGTGTTCTGTGGCGTTGACACCTGGGAAGGGCCGCGCTGTATGAGCCGTACCGGAGGGGTGGATGACAATCGACGGCGCGTGTCTGTCCATGGCGGTCAGTGAGGCCAAGGATGTGCCCACGGTATAATGCAGGCTGCCTTGCGTTAGCAGACATATTTCTGTCAAAGGATGTACGTGGACATGGTGTGGCTCGATTGGGTGTGCACCATTCCATTCTAGGCGAAAATAAGAAAGATACTGAAGATTCGAGGTTTTCTGATTCTTGAGTGATGGGGTACCATAACAATTGGTAGAACCTGATTCACCAACCAATATGGGTGTCGTGCGCAGTAAGTCTGTGGAGTCAACCACGACCGACTGGCTCAGCACCGGCTGTGATGGCGGCGGCAGAGATACCGAATCTCGCTCAACTTCCGTCACCGAGTGCACAATCGAAGAATTGCGTATCCAAGGGAGGTCAAGCGCCTGAAGCGTACCGGCAGGAACAGAAGAGAGGGGCCGCCGTGCGCGCTCGGACAAGAGGTCTTCTACCCGCAGATCGGGCGCCCACACCTCCCCCAATTTCTCTTCCCCACTGGAGAACACAGGGTACCGTATCGGGCCGCTGCATCGTGAAGGACAATTGAATTGCACCAACAAGGCGGCCCGCCCGTGTATGTCCATGTTCCTGCTCTCATGCCAGGTAGAGTCGGTCCAAGCCATCAGCTCCCCGTCTCGGACTGGGCCTGTCCGCAGGGACTCCCCAGCGGGGACGTCGCAACCCTGCTTGAAGTTTGCGGTACATCTTTCCCTGTATCTGCGACCAGAACGAGGAAGGATGCTTATTGTGGTCGTCTCGCTCACGTTTTCCAAACCCATCCAAAAACTTATGCCGTACCCGGGCTGACAATCCGATTGCTCCCTGTCTGAATGCAGCAAATGTTGGTGGCCCGGATAGGTCTCTATCACGCGGGTCCCAAACAAGGACAAATCCTCACAGTCTGCAGGAATCAGGCGGCGGGCAAGTGGCACCAGATTGGCTGCGTGAGTCCTGAGGTAGGGACCGAAGAGAAAGGAAGCTTTCTTATCGAGCGGCAGAGGCAAGCCCAGCTTCCATGGCTCCGTGTTTTCAAAGCGCCTTTGTTCTTCGATTGTTTCCCGTGCAAACAAGGAATGAGCGTAGGGGACTGGTCCCCAGATGCCAGTGTCATAGTACTCTTGGTCTCTCTCCCACTCCTCCAACACAGAGGAATCGAACGAACCAGAGATCGGGGCAGTTGACGAACCTTTGATGAGTGCAACACACCCAGCAGCAAGCTTTCCAAGCAGGGATACACTAACGATATTTTTCTCACTGCTGGACTGGTTTTGTGCTGACCGGTCAGCCGCCACTGCAGTGCTGTATATTTTGGTATATATTCCTTTCTGCGCTGGTGACAGCAACGAGGCCTCCTGGCCATAGAGCAAGGGTGAGTGCAGACCCGCTAGCTCACTTGCAATCGAACCTGCCATCTCCGTTGTACATGTGTCTGCCTTGATTTCCTCTGTGTTCACTTGCTCATGACAGATGGCCAGTGCACCACACAGAGTGCGCAGGGCCTGGTTCGGTGGCTCAGACTTAGCTCTCTTCGTCAACAGGAAGGAGGAGTCTAAAGCAGAGCGTTGACTACTCCTGAAGGAAAAGAAATCCTGCTCCAACAACGGAGGGTGAGCGAGGAGGGAAACTGCGGAGGGATCCATCACAATGAGGCCCAAGATAAAATCATGCGGAAGGTTAGGGTACATGCGGGCCAACCGCACGTATTTTTCTGCGCCACGGCGGGAGTACAGAATCGCCGCCGCACCCACAATGTCAGCCTTCTCGCCACGGACATGGATGGTCTTGACACGGGTAGAACCGTGGAGAGATATGTGTTCCTGGTTGAACCAAGCATGCTCTAAGTAAGCAATGTCATACTGGTCTGGTCTCCGTTGCATCTGTAACAGCTCTGCTTGGAAGGCAGCGCGGCAAAGAGGAGGTGATTCTACACATCTTAGAGCGACATCATCTTCTAGCACCAAGAGCGCTATGCGATCGGAGGAGAGAAAAGAGAGCAAGATCTGCAGGTTCGACAGGAGCAGCGACATCTCCGTGATAGGGTTGCCTCCTCCCACCGAAGCGAACGTCAGTGGGGTTCCGACTCCAAGCACGGCAGCCACCCGTCTCAACCCTTCTTTTCCCAACTCATCAGCATCAAGCGCATCATGAAATCTCGCCCAATCCCACCCGAGAGCGCTGTAAAGCTCTTCAATATGATTCCGACGCCTTCGGTGTCTCTTCAGGTTGATCGTGACCACGTCGAGTGATTCTACTCCGCCAGCACTGATTTGCTCCGAAGTGAAACTCGAAAAAACAGGAGCTCGGGAGGAAAGAATGTCTTCATTAGAACCCCAGCCCACTCCAGCCTCCACCATCTTGCCATCCACAAATCGATACTTCACTCGCTTGGCACCATTCTCTACTCTCGGAGAAGCAGCAACAACTGCAGGTGAAGATAAAGAGGGCGTGTGCGTATCATCTTGTTTCGGAGGCTTCTCTGTACTGGCTGTCAAGATTTCTTTGATTCTGTCTTCATTAGAAGCCCAGCCCACTCCAGCCTCCACCATCTTGCCGTCCACAAAGCGATACTTCACTCGCTTGGCACCAGCCTCTGCGCTTGGGGAAGAAGCAACGACTGAGGGAACAGTGGCAGAGGTTGTGTGCCGATCATCTTGTTTCGGAGGCTTCTTTGTACCGGAGGCCAAGCTTTCCTTGATTCTGTCTTCATTAGAAGCCCAGCCCACTCCAGCCTCCACCATCTTGCCATCTACAAAGCGATACTTCACTCGCTTGGCACCAGCCTCTGCGCTTGGGGAAGAAGCAACGACTGAGGGAACAGTGGCAGAGGTTGTGTGCCGATCATCTTGTTTCGGAGGCTTCTTTGTACTGGAGGCCAAGCTTTCCTTGATTCCGTCTTCATTGGAAGCCCAGCCCACTCCAGCCTCCACCATCTTGCCATCCACAAAGCGATATTTCACTCGCTTGGCACCAGCCTCTGCCCTCGGGGCAGCAGCGACGACTGCAGGTGAAGCTGAAGAAGATGTGTGCCGATCATCTTGTTTCGTAAGCCTCTGTGTACGGCTTTCCTTGATTCTGTCATCGAAGTTCCAAGCCCAGCCCACTCCAGCCTCCACCATTTTGCCATCTACAAAACGATACTTTACTCGCCTGGCACCAGTTTCTGCGCTCGAGCTCGGGAAAGCAGCAACAACTGAAGGCGAAGCTGAAGAGGATGTGTACAGATCATCTTGCTTCGAGGGCTTCTCTGTACTTGAGGTCAAGCTTTCCTTGATTTCGTCTTCATTAGAAGCCCAGCCCACTCCAGCCTCCACCATCTTGCCATCCACAAAGCGATACTTCTTTCGCTTGGCACCAGCCTCTGCGCTTGGGGAAGAAGCAACGACTGAGGGAACAGTGGCAGAGGTTGTGAGCCGATCATCTTGTTTCGGAGGCTTCTGTGTACTGGAGGCCAAGCTTTCCTTGATTCCGTCTTCATTGGAAGCCCAGCCCACTCCAGCCTCCACCATCTTGCCATCTACAAAGCGATACTTCACTCGCTTGGCACCAGCCTCTGCCCTCGGGGCAGCAGCGACGACTGCAGGTGAAGCTGAAGAATATGTGTGCCGATCATCTTGTTTCGTAGGCTTCTGTGTACGGCTTTCCTTGATTCTGTCTTCATCGAAGTTCCTAGCCCAGCCCACTCCAGCCTCCACCATTTTGCCATACTTTACTCGCTTGGCACCAGTTTCTGCGCTCGAGCTCGGGAAAGCAGCAACAACTGAAAGCGAAGCTGAAGAGGATGTGTACAGATCATCTTGCTTCGAGGGCTTCTCTGTACTTGAGGTTAAGCTTTCTTTGATTTCGTCTTCATTAGAAGCCCAGCCCACTCCAGCCTCCACCATCTTGCCATCCACGAAGCGATACTTCATTCGTTTGACACCAGCCTCTGCGCTCCGGAAAGAAGCAACGACTGAAGGAACAGTGGCAGAGTTTGTGTGCAGATCATTCTGCTGCTTCGGAAGCTTCTCTGTACTCGAGGTCAAACTTTCCTTGCTTGCGTCTTCATTAGAAGCCCAGCCCATTCCAGCCTCCACCATCTTGCCATCCACAAATCGATATTTCATTCGCTTGGCACCAGCCTCTGGACTTGGGGAAGAGGCAACGACTGCAGGGACAGTGAAATGGGTTTTGTGCCGATGGTATTGTTTCGTAGGCTGCTGTGTACTAGAAGACATTCTCAAGTGATCTTTGATTGCGTCTTCATTCGAAGCCCAGCCCACTCCAGCCTCCATCTTGCCATCCACAAAGCGATATTTCACTCGTTTGGTACCAGCCTCTGCCCAAGGGGAAGCAGATCTAGAGACTGCAGCTAAAGCTGAAGAGGGTACGTGCAGATGATCATCTTGTTTCGGAGAGTCAGACTGTGTACTGGAGGGCTTGCTTTCTTTGATCTCGTCTTCATTAGAAGTCCCCGCTCCAGCCTGCGCTATACTGCCGTCCATTAACTCTAATGCAACATATTTGCAAGCTTTTTCACAATAAAAAAGGTGCCACTGCCAGGCAGGCACGAACGCCACTTGACTCTCTGTAAGGACAGTGATATCATCTTTACTGCTTTCGTAGAGCACTTCACCGTTCATGACCACCAGCCACACGTCGTGCAAATGACGGCGCAGAACGTCAGGCGGGACAAGTGGCCGAACATGCTCTCCCATATTGACCGCTTTAACCGTCACAAACCCACCATCTACGGGATGATCGATGAGGAAGCGATCCACGAACAGCTCGCCGAAACCTGCAGGCTCCACTTGACTGGACCAATTCGCGGCTAACAAGTAATGGACCGCTTCCAGGTCATGTTGATCCGGTCGGTCTCTCACATCTAGTTGTGATGTGGGGGCCCCATGGAACACCAGCTTGAGGCAGTGTTCTGTGGCGTTGACACCTGGGAAGGGCCGCGCTGTATGAGCCGTACCGGAGGGGTGGATGACAATCGACGGCGCGTGTCTGTCCATGGCGGTCAGTGAGGCCAAGGATGTGCCCACGGTATAATGCAGGCTGCCTTGCGTTAGCAGACATATTTCTGTCAAAGGATGTACGTGGACATGGTGTGGCTCGATTGGGTGTGCACCATTCCATTCTAGGCGAAAATAAGAAAGATACTGAAGATTCGAGGTTTTCTGATTCTTGAGTGATGGGGTACCATAACAATTGGTAGAACCTGATTCACCAACCACTATGGGTGTCGTGCGCAGTAAGTCTGTGGAGTCAACCACGACCGACTGGCTCAGCACCGGCTGTGATGGCGGCGGCAGAGATACCGAATCTCGCTCAACTTCCGTCACCGAGTGCACAATCGAAGAATTGCGTATCCAAGGGAGGTCAAGCGCCTGAAGCGTACCAGCAGGAACAGAAGAGAGGGGCCGCCGTGCGCGCTCGGACAAGAGGTCTTCTACCCGCAGATCGGGCGCCCACACCTCCCCCAATTTCTCTTCCCCACTGGAGAACACAGGGTACCGTATCGGGCCGCTGCATCGTGAAGGACAATTGAATTGCACCAACAAGGCGGCCCGCCCGTGTATGTCCATGTTCCTGCTCTCATGCCAGGTAGAGTCGGTCCAAGCCATCAGCTCCCCGTCTCGGACTGGGCCTGTCCGCAGGGACTCCTCAGCGGGGACGTCGCAACCCTGCTTGAAGTTTGCGGTACATCTTTCCCTGTATCTGCGACCAGAACGAGGAAGGATGCTTATTGTGGTCGTCTCGCTCACGTTTTCCAAACCCATCCAAAAACTTATGCCGTACCCGGGCTGACAATCCGATTGCTCCCTGTCTGAATGCAGCAAATGTTGGTGGCCCGGATAGGTCTCTATCACGCGGGTCCCAAACAAGGACAAATCCTCACAGTCTGCAGGAATCAGGCGGCGGGCAAGTGGCACCAGATTGGCTGCGTGAGTCCTGAGGTAGGGACCGAAGAGAAAGGAAGCTTTCTTATCGAGCGGCAGAGGCAAGCCCAGCTTCCATGGCTCCGTGTTTTCAAAGCGCCTTTGTTCTTCGATAGTTTCCCGTGCAAACAAGGAATGAGCGTAGGGGACTGGTCCCCAGATGCCAGTGTCATAGTACTCTTGGTCTCTCTCCCACTCCTCCAACACAGAGGAATCGGACGAACCAGAGATCGGAGCAGTTCCTTTGATGGTTCCGTCCTCATCGCAAGCCCAGCCCACTCCATTTTCTACCATCTTGCCATCCACAAAGCTATACTTCACTTGCTTGGCACCAGCCTCTGGACTCGGGGAAGAAGCAAAGACTGAAGGAACTGTGGCAAAAGTTGTGTGCAGATCATCTTGCTTTGGAGGCTGAGGTGTACTGAACGCCACGCTTTCCTTGATTCCGTCTTCATTGGAAGCCCAGCCCACTCCAGCCTCCACCATCTTACCATCCACAAACTCATCTTCGTTGGCTTTCTCTAACTCTAGTATCACATATTGGCACGCTTGTTCACAATAGAAAAGGTGCCACTGCCAGGCAGGCACGAACGCCACTTGACCTTCTGTAAGGACAGTGATATCATCTTTACTGCTTTCGTAGAGCACTTCACCGTTCATGACCACCAGCCACATGTCGTGCAAATGACGGCGGAGAACGTCAGGCGGGACAAGTGGCCGAACATGCTCTCCCATATTGACCGCTTTAACAGTCACAAACCCACCATCTACGGGATGATCGATGAGGAAGCGATCCACGAACAGCTCGCCGAAACCTGCAGGCTCCCGTTGACTGGAGTTCGCGGCTAAGGTGTAATGGATTGCTTCCAGGTCATGCTGATCAGGTTGGTCTCTCACATTTAGCTGTCCGTGTGATGTGGGGGCGCCATGAAACACTAGGTGGAGGCAGTGTTCTGTGGCGTTGACACCTGGAAACGGCCGCGATGTATGAGGCATTCCGGAGGGATTGATGACAATCGACGGCGCGTGTCTCTCTATGTCGGTCAGTTGGGCAAAGGATTTGCCCACGGTATAATGCAGGCTGCCTCGCGTCAGCACGCAGATTTCTGTCAAAGGATGTGTGTGGACGGAACGTGGGACAATTGGGCGTGTTCCATTCCATTCTAGGTGAAAATGAGAAAGATACTGAAGATTAGTGGTTCTTTGATGTATGAGAGGGAGGATACCATAGCAAGTGACACAACCTGATTCAGCAACCCATATGGGTGTCGTGCGCAGTAAGTCCGTGGAGTCAAACACGACCGGCTGGCTCAGCACCGGAAAGACTTCATTATATGCACTGGGATACAGAAGCTCAATCCACTTTTCAATAATCATTGCATCTTGAGCAGGCAGTGATTTCAACTCACAAGCCAGCTGATGCAAGAGAGAGGAAAGGGTATCTGCATCGAGAGAAGGATCGTCTAACTGTAGCAATAGCATATCGACGACCGAGAACAAGGACTCTCGATTGTCGCTTTCAAATTTCCAAAAATCTTGGTGCAAGACAGCAGGCTGAGAAATTAGGGCCACTAAGGGTCTTTTCGAACTTGAGACCATCCGCAATCGTTGTTCATAGTGATCCGCAGCAATATTAGGCTCGTCGCGCACAGCAGCAACTAGACGGCGAACAGCTTCCCGAGAGAAAACGCTGGCGCTCGTGCCAAAAATGTGCCCCCCATTGGGATCCACTCGCTTGTAACGACCAGACCCATGCGAGGTGGCTGTCGCGAAGTGGTGTTCCAGCCAAGCAATATCAAACTCAACTCCCTCCAGCTCCCAGAGCGCTGCCTTGGTGTCCTCCACGCCCGCTGGCATGAACAGGTCGTCCTCCAGCACCAACAGAAACTGAGCTTCACTGCGCTCTAGGAAGTCCACCCATACCGATAAATGAGACAGCAACGTTCCAGCGATAGACAAGGGTCTTCCGTAATGCTCCGTTGCAGGAATCACTTCTTTATCTATGCTGAGTTGCTCTGCGGCATACTTCCGCAATCCATCTTCCCCTAACAGCTTTCCATCGATGGCCTCAAACACCTTTACCCGTTCAAGCATGGGGAGTTGACGGGTGAGCTCGAGCATGTGCTGCAAGCGCTCTGGCCTCCGCTTCAAGTTGATCAGCACCACTTGCGTAGAGGACCAACGGAACTACGAACAGGAAGGCATACTTCATAAAGAAAAGACATATACAACGACTATTTTGCTAGCCAATTGTGTAGTGATGTAAAAGGAGAATATGGGGTCAAAGCCACCTACTTGTTCAGCGACGTTTAGCCTGAAATGATTGCAAACATCTTCAGAGGCGGAAGCTGAATCCTGCTTGGACAAGCTTGCAATTGCGCGGGCGGACTGCAAAAGTTGTGCAGCCTGGGGATCCAAGTGCATAGTTAGCGTGGACATTTGCGGTTCTGTTAAGTCGCCCAAGCGCATAAGATTAATCATCTGCGAAACAGTTTTTTTTGAGGTGGCGCCAAGCTTCCAGACGTTCTCAAAACAGATGCTGAGAACGCGCAACAGGCCTGTCTCCATGTCTGACTCTTTGACGTCCCCACCCTGAGCTGCAGGATGCCTTGTATAGTTTATGAAATTGTTGTGGTTCTGGTCGATCTCGTGCCTGCCTTGAGTGACGATACGAAGATATTGCTCCAGGGCCAAGGTTTGATCGGCCTCCGTCATGGCATCGTTGAGAATATCAACCAACTTCTGCACAGTGTTGAATAGGCGGTTGTCACTCTCGAAATTCAACCAATCTTGTTGGAACACCGCAGGCTGAGCGATACAAGCACGTAACGGCCTGGACGTCCTCACGTAAAACTTGTCCTGTACTAGTTCCTTGATTGCATAAACATCGGGAGAACGAGTTGGATCGCGACGAACGGCAGCGACTAGACGGCCAACAGCCTCCCGAGAGAAAACGCTGGCGCCCATTCCCCAGATCAAGGCATGCTCAGTCTCCGCTTCAACTTCCAAGAAACGCCCCCTTCCATTCGTCAGAGTCGAGTTGGGTTCAAAGTATTCTAGCCAGACAATATCAAACTCAACTCCCTCCAGCTCCCAGAGCGCTGCCTTGGTGTCCTCCACGCCCGCTGGCATGAACAGGTCGTCCTCCAGCACCAACAGAAACTGAGCCTCACTGCGCTCTAGGAAGTCCACCCACACCGATAAATGAGACAGCAACGTTCCAGCGATAGACAAGGGTCTTCCGTCACGATCCGTTGCAGGAATCACTTCTTTATCTATGCTGAGTTGCTCTGCGGCATACTTCCGCAATCCATCTTCCCCTAACAGCTTTCCATCGATGGCCTCAAACACCTTTACCCGATCAAGCATGGGGAGTTGTCGGGTGAGTTCGAGCATGTGCTGCAAGCGCTCTGGCCTCCGCTTCAAGTTGATCAGCACCACTTGCGTAGAGGACCAACGGAACTACGAACAGGAAGGCATACTTCATAAAGAAAAGACATATACAAGAACTATGACATATTTCATAAAGAAAAGACATGTATAACAACTATTTTGCTAGCCAAACAATGTGTAGTGATGTTCAAGGAGAATATGGGGTCCAAGCCACCTACTTCAGCGACGTTTGGCCTGGAATGATGGCTAAGATCTTCGGTGACAGCCTTGGGATCCAAGTTGGACATTTGCGGTTCTGTCAAGTCGCCCAAGCGCATAAGATTAATCATCTGCGAAATAGTTTCTTTTGAGGTGGAGCCAAGCTTCCAGACAGTCTCACAACAGATGCTGAGAACGCGCAACACGCCAGTGAAGTAGGGGTCAAAGCCACCTACCTGTTCAGCGACGTTTGGCCTGGAATGATTGCTAAGATCTTCGGAGGCGGAAGCTGAATCCTGCTTGGACAAGTTTGCGCGGGCGGACTGCAAAAGTTGTGCAGCCTGGGGATCCAAGTGCATAGTTAGCGTGGACATTTGCGATTCTGTCAAGTCGTCCAAGCGCATAAGACTAATCATCTGCGAAATAGTTTCTTTTGAGGTGGCGCCAAGCTTCCAGACGGTCTCAAAAGAGATGCTGAGAACGCGCAACAGGCCTGTCTCCATGTCTGACTCTTTGACGTCCCCACCCTTGTGGTTCTGGTCGATCTCGTGCCTGCCTTGCATGACGATGCGAAGATATTGCTCCAGGGCCAAGGTTTGATCGGCCTCCGTCATGGCATCGTTGAGAATATCAACCAACAGCATCACAGTGTTGAATAGGCGGTTGTCACTTTCGAACAGCAGATAATCTTGTTGGAACACCGCAGGCTGAGCGATGCAAGCACGTAACGGCCTGGACGTCCTCACGTAAAACTTGTCCTGTACCAGCTCCTTCATAGCATATACATCGGCAGCATGGGCTGGGTCGCGACGAACGGCAGCGACTAGACGGCCAACAGCCTCCCGAGAGAAAATGCTGGCACCCAGCCCCCAGATAAAGGCATGCTCAGTCTCCGCTTCAACTTCCAAGAAACGCCCCCTTCCATTCGTCAGAGTCGAGTTGGGTTCAAAGTATTCTAGCCAGACAATATCAAACTCGACTCCCTCCAGCTCCCAGAGCGCTGCCTTGGTGTCCTCCACGCCCGCTGGCATGAACAGGTCGTCCTCCAGCACCAACAGAAACTGAGCCTCACTGCGCTCTAGGAAGTCCACCCACACCGATAAATGAGACAGCAACGTTCCAGCGGTAGACAAGGGCTTTCCGTAATGCTCCGTTGCAGGAATCACTTCTTTATCTATGTTGAGTTGCTCTGCAGCATACTTCCGCAATCCACCTTCCCCTAATACCTCGCCATCCAGTGCTTGAAACACCTGTACCCGATCAAGCATAGGAAGTTGTCGGGTGAGTTCGAGCATGTGCTGCAAGCGCTCTGGCCTCCGCTTCAAGTTGATCAGCGCCACTTGCGTAGAGGACCAACGGAACTATCAGAATAGCGCAAAGAGACAAACACAGAGGGTATCGACATCAATGATATTGGTTCAGAAACATGCATTTGTCGAGAGGGCAGAAAGTGAAATACTTGAGACACTGATATAGGCATGTGACTAACCTGTTCAAGACCAAAAACGGCGCTGTCGGTCCTGCGCAAAAGAAGATCAAATACTACCGCCGCCGCCGGCCAATCGCTCTTGAAGGCTTCCTCGAACAGCTGCTGGTCTATGGCGCTTATCATACCCCATTCGGAGGACAGAGCCCTTGCAAGGGCGTCGCTAGTGGGTAGGACAGCTGGGTCACGCTGCAGAGCATCAAGCATTTGAGAGAGCAGCGGCGCAGCCTGAGCATTCCGCTTGGTCAAATCAGAAGCATCTTGCTCGAACACAGGAGGGAAGGAAATGAAGGACTTCAGGGTCCTGAGTGTTGGATGCTCACCGTAAAAATGGCATGACTGGGTTGGTGCGGCCCGTGCAGCGGCCAGCAAACGACGAACTACCTCCCAAGAATAGATGCCCAGCCCCCAAATGGAGTCGCCTGGCTCTGGCTCCGCCTTCAAGAAACGGCCCGTCCCTTGCCCGGTCACAGTCAGGTTGGCCAGCTGGTGCTGCAGCCAGGCAATATCAAACTCAGCCCCCTCCAGCTCCCAGAGGGCTGCCTTGGCGTCCTCCACACCTGCGGGCATGAACAGGTCGTCCTCCAGTACTAACAGAAAGTGAGCCTCACTGCGCTCCAAGAAGTCATCCCACACCGATAAATGAGACAACAAAAGAGCCGAGGCAGACAAAGGCTTTCCATAATGGGGCAAGGGAATCACCGTCTTATTCACGAGGAGTCTCTCGACTGCATACTTTCTCAACCCTTCTTTCCCTAATTGCTCTCCATCCAGTGCTTCAAACAACTGCGTCTGCCCCAGCATGGGCAGCTGGCGAATGCGTTTTAGCATGTTCTGTTGACGCTCTGTGTTTCGCGTAGAGCTGATAAGCACTACTTGCGTAGAGGACCAACGGAACTACAAAGCACATGACAACAAAATGAATACCAACTCATGTAGATACTAATCTCTGAGTCAACATAGATGATACTTTGCATGTTACTTCATATGAGAAGGCATCTGCAACAGCGTAGAGCATATAATACCAACAACAACAACAACAACAACACAATATATAAACAAAAGCAAGAACACCAGAAAACAAAAAATAAATATGTCACAAACCTCTTCAAGACCGAAAACGGTGCTGTCGTTCCTGCGCAAATGACGATCAAAAACCACCGCCGCCGCCGGCCAATTAGTCGTGATAGTTTTCTCGAACAAGTGCTGGTCTTTGGCACTTATCATTCCCCATTCGGAGGACAGAGCCCCTGCGAGGGCTTCACTAGTGGGTAGAATAACTGGATCGGACTGCAGAGCATCCAGTATTTTGTGCAGCCGTGTGGCATTAGAATTGCGGCCATGGAAATTTGTCAGTCCTTCCTCGAATATTGGTGGAAAAGAGATGAGGGACACAAGCTGTGTTGAGGCTTGCTCCATGTGCAGTCCATTACGAAAGAGAGTGAGCAAGCGGCGCACAGCCTCCCGAGAATAGATGCCCAGCCCCCAGAGGGAGTCTCCGGCCTGTGCCTCTACCCTCATGAAGCGGTTGAGGGCAGTTTCCTTGAGGT
>WBZZ01002540.1:10000-15000 GCA_019918135.1 Paulinella micropora | reverse complement strand
TTTTTTCTCCTGAAATGCACAAGAGAGTGAGTGAGAAAGAAAGAAAGAAGAGAGGGATAGGTAGAGAGAGAGAGACACAGAGAGAGAGAGAGAGAGAGAGTGAGAGAGAGAGAGGGAGAGAGATAACAGCTAAAGCAGCAAAGGGTAGCACCTCAGCGGATGCCAAGGCCTCCTCCCTGCACTTCAACTCCGCATGGGCGTCGAAGGGGACAAGGAGGGCGGTAATGTGGTGAAGAAAATCCGCATAGCCCACCACAATCTCCGTCCTACCGTAAGATTCTTGCACCTGGTAAAAGATGCAATAACAACAACAATAATAATAATAATAATAATAATAATAATAATAATAATAATAATAATAATAATAATAGGCTTCCTCAGACTATAGCATCAGATCCAGATCCTGGACATGTGCCTCCATTGGGTCACCGGGGTCAGCCGATCCCAACGCATTGTCAGAACACCAAACAGACATAGCAGCAACAGCAACAGCAGGGGCAGATGGGGGCTGTGAAGTGCATGAAGAGCTAGATGCGAGGGTGTTAGCTGAAGAGAAGAACTCGGAGACACTACGCTGCGCTCCCGAACCCCTCTCTCTAGCCAGGACGTCCACACTGCGCGGACGGCCGCGCCGCGCAACATCAACGTCACTTGGGGGAGAGGGTGGGACAGAAGCTGATGGAACCTCAGTGAGGTCAATCACCTCCTCGCCCCCATCCTCCACCCCAAGCTCCTCCCTTTTACCCTCCCTAGGCAGACCAACACTCAGACACATATGATCCAAACAACACATCCAACTTTGGAGGGGGACGCAACGCTGTAACCCCTAACAACGCAGCAAGCCTAAAGTTACTGCGGAAGCGCGACTTCCCTGAAAAAGCTTACAAAACAATCGTGATTGATCCACAGGCGACATATCATCCCAACCCTGCCGCACAGAGCCCTCCCGCTCCCGCCCAAGCAACACATCCTCCACCACAACCTCACCGCCTACGACCTCACCACCCTCCTCACTCCCTCCATCCCCTCAGCACCCCCCACAGCCATGCCACCGAGCCTCTGCATACTCAGCAACAGCTGCTTACGTTTCGCCTCATGCATGGGGGAATCCCATAAGAAGTGCGCAAGGGACTCATTGACATCATCATGACAACAGAAGCAGCGAGGGGACATGCCACTGACCAACTTGCTGCGGTACAACCGAAGGCGGTTGTTGCAGCTGAGCAACCTTCTCCGAAGCAGATTATAATGCGCATCATCAAGGGCTACCCATCTTGGGAACTCCTTAGTTCCAAAGACTTGTCTTAGGATGACTCGCAGGCCATCAGTAAGATCGCTGCCTGCCTCTCGCTTGTCCCACATCAGTTGCTGCACCATCTTGACGTCCTGCTGAAGGGCCCACTTGTCCACAGTCGAACTCCAACCCTCGAGGTCCTTCTCTGAGCTATTTAGGAGCTCGTGAAGCCCTTGTTGTAGATCCATTGAGTCCCTGATAGCGCCTTGGGCCTCCGCAGTCCAGTCGGATTTGACTTGAGATGCGATGACAGGAAATCGCTTCTCCGGTAGAACACGCAGCCGTCCATAGAACTTCAGTTGCGCCGCCCGCCGCAAACGCTCCGCACTCAAAGAGCGCGCCAGAAAGAGTGTAATCCACTTGCTTGTCTTAGGGCTGATGCCGAGAATCATCCTCATGGGGCGCAGCATTGCTGCCTCCAGCTTGGTGAGCTGCGATACGGGGGCACGCCAGACATCGAAGGCGTACTTCAGCTTGGCCCCAACAAGTTGATTCCAGCACATGAGACGATACCTAGCTTGTATCTCACCTGCACACCACAAAGAGTACCAACCTGCGGTGGCGACTTCAGTGACACGCGTAGCCCGCAGGGCCTGCTCCTTCCACTTCAGGTCGTCGGTGATAACCACTCCCAGGTACTTGTACTGACTGGTGACACAAAGCTTCTGGCCGCGAAACCACACCACTGGCTCACCTCGCTCCCTGATACTTGGTCGTTTCGCCTTGCTCGACGTGTAAATGGGCATGATTTCCGTCTTGCCGGGCTTCAAGTTGACTTCCAGCCGGTAATCTTCCGCGAACTTGGCCACAACATTGACCATCTTCTGGAGCTCGGTGCGACTGTGAGCGATGAGGGCCACGTCGTCCGCGTATAGAAGTGCCTTGATGTCGTTCAGCCGCTTCACATCCGTGATCTTGAGGGCACTCGCCAGCCGATCACACAGCTCAGCCATAAAGACGTTGAAGAGTGTGGGAGAGAGAGGGGACCCCTGTTGGACGCCTACACCCTCCAGTACTTCGGGGGTGAGTGCTCCATCAACTAGCACTTGCGACGAAGTCTGCTCGTAGCACCTGCGTAGCGTGCGCCAGAACTTGCCCCTTACACCCAGCTTCCAGAGCCTCTCAAATAGGCCATCTCTCCAAACAGACGGGAAAGCCTTGCGTAGATCGACGAACAGGACATACGACTCCCGCTTTTGCTGCTGACGCCCCTTCAACCTTTGCCAAAGGGTAAAGACCTGATTCGTAGTGCGACGCCCCGGGCGGAAGCCTCCCTGCTCTGGACGTAGCTTATCCGGGCCATCCACGAAGAGCGTTAGACGAGTAGCTAATAAGGACAGATACAGCTTACCAAGGCAAATAATAATCGAGATATCCCTCCAGTTGTCAGGATCTGTAGGATCCCCACCCTTGGGGATATTGACGATGATTCCCTTGCCCCAAGCTTTTGGAGTCCTCTCGGCTTCTCGAATCCAGTTGAAGTACTGCGTTAAGTAGCCATTGATGTAGGCGCCGCCATACTTGAGCATCTCGTTCTTCACTTTGTCCTCGCCACAAGCTTTGTGGTTACTCAGGGCACGTTGCCTTGCAAGGACCTCCTCGTGCGTGAACGGCTTGTCCAGCTCTTCGCAAGTGTCTTCACCTACTTCGTGCTCCTTCATAGCCCGGGCCACCTCATCTCTGAAGCGATCGTTCCAGTGGAACTGCCGCTTAGCTTCGGCTTCCTCCCACTCCAGCGAGCCTGCTTCTGCACAGCACTCCACCACAACAGCCGCACTTGCCGGATTTTCCCGTGGCTTCACCGAATTTTTCCGAAATTCCTCCCACCGAGCGACCTTTTCCGGCAGCGTACACGCCAGTGAGCCATCCTCCCTTTGCACCGGCGCGGAGACCTTCGTTCTGCGTGCCCCGCCAAGCCGCTTCGCGAGTAGCCAAAAGCGCTTTGAGGATTGCTCGCGTTGACATTTGACCGCTTCTTCCTGCACTTGCTTGAAGGAGGCGGACTTCTTGGCCCGAGTTGCCTTCCGAATTTGCTTGCGGAGCCGTAGCCAATTCAGACGGGCTTCCGCATTCGATTCATCCCTCCTGTATGCTGCGTAGGCCTCCCGGCGCTGCTGAAAGAGCTCCTTTAGCTCCCCGTCGAACCAATTGTTGGTGAAACGGGGTCGTATACATCTGGAGCCAAGGACCCGGTGCGCCGCCATTCGGAAGGACTGCGCCACTCGCTCGGTGACGTCATCTACCACCCGTTGGCTGTCGGCACCACCCGATAGGTCAAGCTCAGGCAGCTGATGCACTCCAAGCTTCTGTAGGCAATGCTGGAATACGTCATCGAACTTGTCGCGTAGATAATCCAGCGCTTGCTTCGCAGCGTGATCATTACCCGAGACACCAGCACCAATAAGCTTATCAACACGAAAGGACCTGTAAGGTTTCGCAGCCCGCTTTGGCCGGCGCTGGCCGCTCCACGTCAGTTCGGCCCATACTGCCTTGTGGTCCGTATCAAGATCATCTTCGCATACTCCGAACTTTGCTCCAGATGCCAAGCCAGGCGACGCGCAGATGTAATCGAGGAGGTGCTTGCCTGTGCCCATGCCGCGCTGCTCACGCCGGGACCACCAGTAGGACCCTTCCACTGGGCACGAGAAGCCGCTCAGATTTCGCAGGCCCGTAGCGACGAGGACAGCCGCGAGTCTCTTGCCGTTCTCCGAACGTACCGGTGCTCCCTTATCATCGACCTCCCCGTGCTGACCGACGATGCCCTCCTCTTTTCGGCTGCATGCCGGCCCGAGCTTCGCGTTGGCATCCGCCACCGTGACCACAAGACCTTTGGCTCCAAAAAAAGCTATAGCTGCCTGCCAGGCCGCATACGCCTCTGACGACTCTTCTTCCTGCGTTTCCTGGGGAAAGTAGCCGTTGCCCACATAGATATCCTGAGCGCCGGTAACACCGAGGCGATACGCAGCCACACTTGCTGCCGGTCGTCGACGGGGGCTGACACCAGGTCGCAATACGGACCAAGGAAGTTAGCCACCGCGAATAGAACCCCACCCTTGCAGCGATTTTTCTCGCTGACCTCCGCAGGTTTTCCAAAAATCTGAAATCCATCCAGGCTGCATTTGGAAAGTTGCTTCTTGCCCATGCGGTGCTCCTGAGCCCCGATGACTAGCCAGCCCTCGTGCTTGTAGAATGATGCCCATTCCGCCGTGCCTACGTTGTCGTATCCCGTTTTACCCTGCCAGTTGTGACTCGCGACGAGTAGCTTGAAGCCGGTATCGAACTGCTTGGAGCAGTGCTTCTTGGCTCGTTTCCGGACCCGACGGCCGCGCTTGGCTTCCGCCCTCGTGCTGCCCCCCTCTGCAGGTGCTTGCGCAGGTTGGTCCCCCACTGCACTGGCCGCCGAATGCAGGGGCACCACATGCACATCAGCACACTCAGACACACACTTAGGTGCATCGGCAGCCAATTCCGAAGACACCACCTGCACATCATCGACACATTCTTCATGCAGAGGCAAGACGCGATATCCCGTCGCAGCTTCCTCCTTCCGGACCGCCGCTTCCCCACGCAGATGGATGCGAATAAGCCTTCGGACACGTTCCCTGTCCCTGAACCTGCGCCCAAGGGCCACATTGACCCCTCTGCCGAAGAATTTGAGATGTTTGAATTGCTGCAACGCCGTCTGCCTGCTGTCATCGTCCTCGCA
>WBZZ01002540.1:0-5000 GCA_019918135.1 Paulinella micropora | reverse complement strand
CGGAAAGTACACCCTCGCCTTTTCTTTCTTTTTGTCTTTCTTTCTTTTTGAGTATGTTAACCTTATTATCAGTGTCTGTAGTCTATGTCTGGCATGAAGCGATGGAGGCAATGAGTAAAGACAGAAACGAAGTCAAAGGACAAAGAGAAAGAGAGGAGGGGAGAGGAGTGCAAGGACGACCTTCGTGGACCAGTCGCTAAGGAAACGGGTGAAAGGTGTTGGAAAATCGTTGTAGTTGATTGCATGCACTAGCAAACCAGTGTCTTGTGTGGGGTTTGAAACGTCCATAGGCAGATCGTCGACGTTAAAATCGAAATGCCTGTTCAGTCGGGCCACTGTAGGCGCAGTCGCAGATACACGGCTGCTCTTCTGAGAAGGGTCAAGAGTTCTCTGGCTAGATGTCGTGGGGGTGGAGGGCGGTGGTCCGACTGCTACCGTGTCTCGCTGATGCTCTTGAACATGAGTGATGGGCTTAGCGTGGAGAGATAGAGGAAACATTTGGTCGGGCTGGGCACTCTCTTCAAAAAATTGGGTCGGGCTTCCAGTGGGAGAGGTAGAGAAAGGGAACGACGCTAAGGATCCCCTTGTGCTGTCTTGGTAATGCGCGTAATGGATGTACAGAGAGAGAAAAGTACCGAGAAGCGACATCACGTGGAGAACAAAGTTAATCAGGAAGAAAAAAGTAAGTGTCTTTGGGGAGAGATGTTCGAGTGGCTGCGATGAGGACATGCCTGTTTGTTTTAAGAAGCGGCCCTGCAACAGAAGCGAGGAAGAAAGAGGGGAAACACAGTGGAGTGGAAGAGCATGTAAAGGCAGTCACCGTGGGGACGGCGGGCAGGTCGACAGACAAGCCACAGGCAGGCAGGGGTAACAACATACATACATACATACATTAAAAAAATACATACATAGATACATAGATACATAGATACATAGATAGATACATAGATACATACATACATACATACATGCTTGCATGCTTGCATGCATGCATGTATACATACATACATACATACATACATACATACATACATACACCCAGTCAACTCACAAGATCTGTGTTGTTGCCTGAAAAATGTTGAGATGCTTGACAAAGTTTCAGCGACCTGGATGATATCATCTTTTTGGTCTAGAGTGTCCGCCGCAACCCAAGCGGCGGGGTCGTTGGCAAAGGCATCCGCTCCATCACCACCCGCAAGCTTAGGGCCCACTTCCTTGCACTTGCGAAAGGTCGTTTGCATCGGCCTCGACTGCCGATGGCCGCGGTGACTCGGCCTGCGGTGAATGAAGTGAGGACATCAACTCAGAGGGACCACAGCAAAGAGTGCCCTACCTCCCTCTTCTCTCCTTCCGCCCTCCTCCTCCTCCTCCTTGAGGACTCCTTTCCCTTCCCTTCCTCCTCCTTTTCCTCTTCTCCCTTCTCCTCCTCTTCGAGGAATCCTTTCCCTTCGCCTTGCCCTTCCTCTCCACTTCTCTCCTCTTCCCCTCCCCTTCCCTTCCCCTTCCCTTCCCTTTTCCCTCCCCTTCCCTGCCCTTGCCCCTCCCTTCCCTTTTCCCTCCCCTTCCCCTGCCCTTGCCCTTCCCTTCCTTCCCCTTCTCTCTAAAAATCTATCTATCTATCTATCTATCTATCTATCTATCTATCTATCTGTCTAGTTATCTACCTTTTATTTGTGCATACCATAGTTGAACATCTATGCACTTGTATACACATACATGCATGCATGCATGCATACATACATGCATACATACATACATACATGCATGCATGCATGCATACATACGTGCAAGATACATTGAGGCATACACACATACGTACATGCATGCATACATTCATGTGGACACATTTTACATGGATTACCATACGTACATGTAATATATCTATTACAAGAGAATTGCCTGGGAGGTGTCTTGGACATCATTCTGGAAGGCGGCCTCTTGGATGAGGTGTCTGTCGACTTGCTCTATATATGTGTGTGTACGTATGTGTATCTATTTATGTATGTATGTAGGTATGTATATATGTATGCATGTATGTATGTGTGTATGTATGTGTGTGTATGTACGTGTGTGTATGTATGTATGTATGTATGTATGTATCTATGTATGTATGTATGCATGCATGCATGTATGCATGCATGTATGTATGTATGTATGTATGTATATTATATGTATATATGTATATATGTATTTATGTATGTATGCATGCATGTGTGTATGCATGTGTATCTGTATGTGTTTATGTTTGTCTGTATGTCTGTATGCGTCCTTGGCCTTACGTCCCAAGCCATCGCACGCTCTAGACAGGTACAGACACGCATGCATGAACAAACATGTTGGAAAGAGTCTACATGCGCTGTATGAAGAATAGAAAAGGAACGAACACAAGAGCAAACGAACAGAAGACAAGCAGATATATACATACATACATATATATATATATATATGTTTATATATATGTATATGTAAATATATATATACATATATATATGTGCATATATATATACATATATATATATATATATATATACATATACATACATACATATAAATACATATATACATATATATATATATATGTGTGGTGTGTGTGTGTGTGTGCTGTATGAAGAATAGAAATGAAACAAACACAAAAGCAAACAAACAGAAGATAAGCATATATATACATATAGAGAGAGAGAGAGAGAAAGAGAGAAAGAGGGGGGGGGGGGGCAGAGAGAGAGAGAGAGGGATATATATATGTATATATATATATATATGTATCTATGTATATATGTATATACATATATGTTTGTAAATATGTACACACACACACACACACACACATATATATATATAATGAGTATATATATATATATATATAGAGAGAGAGAGAGAGAGAGAGAGAGAGAGAGAGAGAGAGAGAGAGAGAGAGAGAGAGAGAGAGAGAATGAGAGAGAGAGAGAGACACAGAGAGAAAGAAAGAGAGAGAGAGAGAGAGAGAGAGAGAGAGAGACAGAGAGAGAGAGAGAGACAGAGAGAGAGAGGAACAAAGAGAGCTAGGACTAGAGAGAGGGAGATTGGTAGATAGGTAGGTTGGTGGGTAGGACGTGGTAGGTAGGTAGGTAGGTAGGTAGGTAGGTAGGTAGGTAGGTATCTAGGTAGGTAGGTAGGTAGGTTGGTAGGTGGGTAGGTAGGTAGGTTAGGACCTGGTAGGTAGGACCTGGTACTAGGCTGGTAGGTAGGTAGGTAGGTAGGCAGGCATGGCGCAGGTAGGTAGGTAGGTAGGCAGTTTGGTAGGTAGGTAGGTAGGTAGGTAGGTAGGTAGGTAGGTAGGTAGGTAGGTAGGTAGGTAGCTAGGTAGGCATGCGCAGTTTGGTTGGTAGGTAAGTAGGTAGGTAGGTAGGAAGGTAGGTAGATAGGTAGGTAGGTAAGTAGGTAGGTAGGTAGGTAGGTAGGTAGGTAGGTAGGTAGGTAGGTAGGTAGCTATCGGTAGGTAGCTAGGTAGGTAGGTAGGTAGGTAGTTAGGTAGGTAGGTAGGTAGGTAGGTAGCTATCCGACTCCGACACCGACTCGGATAATCGGTAGGTAGGTAGGTAGGTAGGTAGGTACAGTACCAGGATGAGTACGTCTGAATTCGAATGCGTGCACCCACCCCAATTTGAATTCGAATGCGTGCCCAATTTGAATGGTCCCTAGTAATGCCGGCGGAATGCCATTTTGAACTGACGGAATAGTTTATTTCCACTAAATCGGTATTATCTCTAGAATTTCCCAAGCCCTACCGGTACAGCGGTAAGGAATTTGAGATGTGAAGGCAAAAGAAACATTAGCTAGATTAGAAAGTGCATGAGATAAGAGATACATGGGGTAAAGGAAGGGAGAGATCTAGTAGATGTGGTAGTTCTTGTGGTGAAGGTTATAATTAGCTCCTGCAGCTGATGTGTGTGCACGTGAGAAGGCAACAGAAAGGCTAGCGCTGAGCTAGAGCTACGTATAACGTAAGTAATATAGGGTGTCACTTCGGCACACTTTTTCAAAACATACCTCCGGAGAAATCAAAATGATTCCAACGGCTCTCCTCTTCATTTCGCAAACAAACAATACAGAAAGCAATTATATGCTAATAATCCTTAGTCTTACAAGTTATCCACAATAAAAAAAACGGAAAAATAAACTCAAAACATAAAAACAAATCATTATTACATCAACCATTGTAATAAAATAAGAAACCATAAAACAACATCACATAAGCCACCAACCATCTCACAAAGCAACTAATCACACCGCTCTGCCAAAAAATTAAGCCATCAGAAAAATTAAAAAGGCAACCACACCACACACTAAAAAAACTGATAAATTCTAGATTCCCGCAGATAACCTTTTGGACAACATCAAAGTTTTCAGTACTGTTTTCATCCACCTAAAAAAGGAAAAATAAAATATCAAACTACGAATAAAGGGAAGAAGAAACCGCTCACGCACCTCACAGAAAACTAGAAAAACGTTTTTTGTTTTCGTATTTTTTTGTCATTTTTGGACTTCTTTCATTCCTTCAAAGAGATGAGCGACAGCGAGAGTGTTGATGAAGCGAGTAGGGAGGAGACTAAGGATTGGGATGAATATTATGAAGACAAATCAGAATCAGTAGTGAAAAGAGATAAGAGAATGATTGAAGATAAAATTGAAATAGATAATAAAAAATAGTGAAATAGAAAACATAATAGATGAACTATATTCTCGCTTAAATTCAGTCGACCAAAGATTGGAAGTTATTGAAGAGAACAATAAAAGGAAGGAAGAAATAAATAAAGCAAAACGAAAGAGAAAGAGAAATGAGGAGAATAAAAAGAAAGAAATGAAGTTACTTGATAGTTGGCTTCTAGCAAAGAAACAGATATTATCTTTAAAAGGAGAAGAGTATGCTAGAAATTTGATTGAACACTGAAAATCTTTTGAAGATGTATTATTTGAATGGAATACATATCAAAAGACAATAAAAAATAATAATATATAATTTT
>WBZZ01002539.1:37500-50362 GCA_019918135.1 Paulinella micropora | reverse complement strand
ACTTTCTTCAATTTTTCAAATAGCGAAATACTTAAACAAACTAAGTTTTAATTATAAAAATGGCGGAACACTCGGGCAGTCTATAAAGATGACAGAGGCAATATCTATTGATACAGCAGGCTTATTAACAACAAAGGCAATAACGGCAAGCGACAAAATAACAATAGCACAAGATAAACCATTAATATTGGGAAGAACAACGAGAGGATTATCGGCATACACAGGTGGATTAGAATTATACGAAGACATCTGGTGTAGCAGGGCCGCATATACAAGCATTTACAACAGCCTATCCAAATTATCCTTGTTTTCAATTAATTAACAATAGTCATAGCGATGTATCATTAAAATTTGATTGTTATTGGGATGGCGCAACTAATGATAAGTCAAGTTCTGCTACCTCAAATTTTATGATGGCCAAAGGAACTAATCTTGTTTTTCAATATGCGTCAGGGGTAGCGGTAGGAAGTAATATACATTTAACACCGCAATGACAATTGATAGCACATCAGGCTTATTAACAACGAAGGCAATAACTGCTGGTGGCTTACTAACGGCAAATGCGGGTATATCGACAACAACATTAACTCTTCCAACAACATCAAGCGGTTCTTTAATAATAAGACAAAGACCCGCCGCTACTAACGACCCACAACTATTTTTCAAATCAGGAGGATATACGAATTATGGAGTAGTTTGTACATCAACTGGTTTGGTTCACTCTTGGATTACTTCAAACTCAACAGGTGAGCAGTCAGGCAGTTATAATTATATTCCTCTCAATGGTGCTTGGACAAACTCATCGGACAGGAGGCTAAAATCAGATAAAAAAACATTAGACTGCGGGGATGGTTGTGAGAAACTAATGAAAATAAACTGCTGTTCATATTATTTGAAATCAGACGAAAAGAAAGAACAAAAGAACCACGGATTTATTGCTGATGAAGTTAAAAAAATATTTCCTGAATTTGTATCTGAAAGTGGAATGAAAGCAGATGATGGAAACAGCTACCTTGAAGGCATAACATATACAAGTTGTATACCAATATTAGTCAGTGCTTTTCAACACATGGCGGAAAAGGTAGTTAATTTAGAAAAAGAAAATAAAAATCTTATGAATATACTACAAGACCAAGCAAACCAATTAGCAGAAATCAGAGTGGCCGTTCTTGATAATGTCAAACAATAATACAACTAGATTTCACAGACCACCACCTATTATGGATATGGATGGCGAACTAACTCCCGAATTAAAGTCTCGTGTTCTTGAAGTAGAACTAAAGACTGAGGAAAAAAAAGTAGAGCACGAATTGGAAGATAACTGGAATTGTTGTTGTATGAAAAACAGACCAACCGACAGCCGACTTATTAAATAATTATTTCAAATGGGTATCATCGTTGCCGTTATAGCCCTTGGTATCGTGAGGCTATCTGAAAAGAACTTACCTTGTGAGGTTGCTAATACTTATGTCGGAATCCTAACATTGCTTATCGGCATTTGCCTTCCATCGCCTTCTAGTTCAAAGAAATGAACACTCGTATAAATGTATTTATACCAAGAACTATCGCTGGCACAGATTAAAGGAATGGCTTCATCAAAACTAACACACCAATCACTCATAGGCTTATACACACATTCAAATTTAGTTTCTATTCCTTGCTTTATACAATAAACACACGCATCTCGTTTTGTTTGATTTGTTCTGCTATAAAAGTCGCAGGCAGTCCGCGAAATAGCCGACCACACAAACAAGAATATTATTAACATAATATATATTTTTGCTCAAAGATTTTTTAAAATCTTTGAATATAATCATGGCTACTGAATATAAATATCAGCGGATTATTTTTCTAAGCAATGATTTTGTTGGAAGCAAAACATTTAATAAAAATATTCAAATGTCATTCACACCGACCAAAATGAATGTTAAGTTTATTCATTATACGAACGACCAGACGGAAACCAAAACCAGAATTCTTTATATGGACAGAATTGGAATTATCGGCACATTTGCTGATAGTAATATAGCAAACATTTCAAACCTTAGTTATAATTTAGGTGTCGTTGGATGGACAGACGGACAATATACATTTAAAGTCCTTGAAACTGACAGCGGAAATATTGATACAGGAAATTTAGCGGGAAGAATTGTTGTATGCCTAGAATTCTTAGGATAATAATATAAGATGCAAAAAATCAATAATGTCAAGGTGAAGCCAGTAAAACAAGAGGGTGATGGAAACAAAAAAAGCAAAAGGTTATAAATTATTCAACGAGCCGTATGCCAATATATTTCTACTCGCCCGTAAGAAGAGCGGGAAAACAACAGCACTCTTTGAAATACTGAAACGGACTACAGACAGAAAAACCCGTGTTGTCATTATTGCTTCAACAAGTCACAAGGACTACATTTATAAAGCAATGGTAAAGCACTTTAAGAACAGAGGCAACCAGATGGCAATATATACCTTTCTTAAATCAGATGGTGTTAATGTCATTGATTATGAGTTAGACAAACTGAACAGACAGGACGAGCAACACGAAGGAGAAGTAAAACAGGACAAAGAAGAAATAGAGAAGCCACAATTGTTATACTTTGGAAAGGAAAAGAAAAAGGAAGAAGGAGGTGAGAAGAAAGAGAGACCAAGTAAGTATATTTCTCCAGAGGTTGTTTTTGTTTTGGACGATTTAGGGAGCGGATTAAGAGACAAGTCCGTAAGTGATTTGTTAAAAAAGAACAGACACTATAAAAGTAAGGTTATTATGTCAAGCCAGTATTTAAACGACCTTAGACCAGAAGCAATTAAGCCGTTAGATTATTTGTTAATCTTTCCGGGCCAGTCTCAGGACAAAATGGAACTCGTGTATAAACACTTAGACTTATCTTTCGACTTTGATTATTTTCTTCAAAAGTATCACGAGGCTACAAAGGAGAGATTTAATTTTCTTTATGTCTCAAGTGTTGATGATCAATTACGGAAGAATTTTGATTATCGCTTGTTGATTATCGCTTGCGATAATCTATTCGGTGTTTTTACAAAACACCAAGAATTTCTCATTAAAATTTTTATAATATTTTTATATAATTATTTTTTTTACTTATTATAATGGTAGTGAAGACAACTCGTGTTGAAGTCATTCCAACAATCGGCAAACGAACAATTAACTCAAGCACAATGGCTGGAGGCAAAAAGAAGACTGGTCGTAAGAAGAAGCAAGGAGGCAAGGGACAGGCTGGCGGTAAAATTAACTGGCAAAAAGTTGGGAAAACTGCCTTGGCTGTTAATAAATTCCTTCGTGATAACAAAGTAATCTCTAGGACTGCGGGAGCCTTAAGCAGTATTGGAGTTCCTTATGCAGGATCTGTCCAAGCCACCGCTTCAAAACTAGGATATGGCAAGAGAAAGCAGAGAGGATGCGGTGCCCTTAAATTTTAAAGATATTTTGTTCTGACTTCGTCATCACACTATCGCTTCGCGATAGTTCGCCCTTCGGGCAGAACAAACATCGACGACCATTATTTTTTCTTAAAATAAAAAATCGATGTTTTAGAATAAGCGAGAATGCGAAGCATGAAGCGCAATTCTAAAATATCAAAGGTAAGACCCCCGCGGGTTTATAGGAATAAAAGCGGGAGGCCATATATTATCCAGAAGGGTAAAAAATATTATCTTAATTTCGGTAAAAAGACAAATGATATGAGCACACTTCAAATCGTTAAACTTTTTATTAAATACTTAAGCAGACCAAAAGCAAAGAAAAAAGAAAAGGAGGATTTAAGAAAAGTTCAAAGCCTGTCGGAGATTGAGCAGAATACGAGAACAGCCATTAATGACCACTTAGACAAACTCAGAAAGGAAAAGTATGAGGGTATTGAGGATATAGAGAAAAAAGAAAAGAAAGCAAGGGAGGATTTAGAAGAGGAGAAGAAGAGGCAAGAGCGTCGCGTAGACGCAGATACTAAGGAAAGGCGTGATGAGTTGGCAAGGATACACCGCAATGAACTATCCGATATCAAGGAACGACAAGAACAAAAAGACAGAGAACTAAGAAGGGAGCAAAAACTCATATAAGATGTAAAATATGAAGAAGACAGAAAAAATAGGATACAAGCATTACCACAGCCACCACAATATCAATATATTATGCCACCGCAGCAGGGACAGCCACAAGCACCGCCATTAGGAGCACCACCACAAGCAACGCCATTACCTAATTTAGGAGATGAAGCACCATTGAAAACGAAAGAGCAATATGAGGAAGAAAAAAAGCAAAAGCAGAAAGATATTGAAACACTGAAATTAGCAGGGTATACAGATAAGTTCATAAAAAAGATGAGTCGTAAAGACTTACAAAAAGCCAGTCAAGATATTCAGACGGCTATAGCCACAGCAACATCTTTAGAGGAACAGAAAAAGTTAGCAGAAGAATATAAAGAAAAACTTGAAAAGGAAGAAAAGAAGGCAGAAGAAAAGGGTAAGCATTTTGAAAATTTACAAATTAATCAATTTTTAATCTCTGCATTTTCAAAAACTCATCACCCAAACATTACTATAAAAGAGTTAGCACAGGCTTTAAAAAAGAGACTAGATAGTGATGGACATAAAAAATTAAATTACAAAGACACTTCAAAGTGGATAATTAACATGATTAAAAGGTTTAATATTGATGTTGGAAATGAAAAGGAAAACGCAGAAGAAAAGGGTAAGCATTTTGAAAATTTACAAATTAATCAATTTTTAATCTCTGCATTTTCAAAAACTTATCACCTAAACATTACTATAAAAGAGTTAGCACAGGCTTTAAAAAAGAGACTAGATAGTGATGGACATAAAAAATTAAATTACAAAGACACTTCAAAGTGGATAATTAACATGATTAAAAGGTTTAATATTGATGTTGGAAATGAAAAGGAAAACGTAAAAAGAAAAGTAGCGGATTATGCTAGATATGAAGAGTATATGGTTATTAATGAACAAAAAGGGAATGGAGCGAAGACATTAGAAGAATTAATTGATAAGGTATTTTCAATAGCGAAAATAAAAAAATACTTAGCCCCCAAAGATTGGAAACACACAATGAACAAACATGATTTTGTAAATACTCTAACGAACAAAATGACTATAGACACAAATGTAGATAAACAAATTTCAAATGATTTGAATATTGACGAAGGTATGCCACCGGAGGGGGTTTCACCCCCTACCATATCCCCGAGCGTCGCGGAGACAACCATACCCCCGCCACCAGAGCCTGCAACAGATACGACTACACTGCCAGACCGAACACAACCAGAGGAGCCACAGACAGACGAGCAACAGCAAGAGCAATCCATGCAGGAAGGAGAGGGTCGCGGTTTAATGACTAATGAAATAGATGATATAATGAAAAAATATGGATGGTATCTCGGAGCAATAGCCAGTGATGAAATCTACAAGTTGAAGCCAGGAAGCAGAAAGCGATACGGATTAATAATGAATTTGGACAATCACAAACAAGCGGGGTCTCATTGGATCGCCGTATGGATAAGTCTAGATAAAGACAGGAGTGTTGAAGTGTATGACCCTTTAGCACTTTACGAGCCAACTGAAGACTTTCAACAACAAATGAAACGGCTAATAGATAAAAGTCATCCAGATAGTTATTTATTAATGAAGGTTAATCAAGTAAAACAACAATCAAACACCTCAGACACGTGCGGTTGGCATAGTATGAGGTTTTTAATGGAGCGAGCAAAAGGTATTAAATTTAAATTTGCCAGTGGTTTCACAGACCTAAAAGAAGAAGAAGCGGAAAAATTAAAAGCACAGAATGGTTATGGTCATTTTGACACATACATATAAAAGATATTTATCTATAATAATATATCATGGACTATAAGGGAGGAAGAAGTTCTGGTATCTATTACATAAATAGTAAAAATAGAATAACGGGAACAGACAGCGACTTCACACACGAAGTCAATATGAAGGGGTTAGACAATCCCACACATTGTAAAATTCTTCATATTCATGTGCCAAAATCGTATTACTCTGTGGCTTCACCATATAATACTTTTACATTATCCGAAGACGGGTATGAGGCTTTAATTATAATACCTGAGGGAAACTACACAATGAACAATTTAAAAAATAAGTTGTCGGAGGTACTGACGACAGAAAGTCTGAATGACTATACTTATGTTGTCTCCAGCAACAATACAAACACAGAAGCGGAGGATGGTAAATTAACATTCAGTGTTTCAAATAACGGAGGTATTCAACCGCGGTTTATATTTGATGGTGATACCCGTATTCACGAGGTTATGGGTTTTGATAGAAATTCGACATATTTCTTCGCTAATGATTTTATTAAATCGCCGAATGTAATTATTTTAACTGGTGAAAAAACTTTGTATCTTCAATCTGATTTGGTGAATGAAGGTGATAATCATGTGCTTCAAGAAATATACACAGCCAACGAAATTCCTTTTGGTTCTGTCATTTATGACGGCTCTGGAAGCGAATACGGGAAGACATTATCTGCGAGTTCAAACAATGTATTCAGGTTTTACTTGACAGACGAAAATGACCAAGCAATAAATCTTAATGGTTTGGGAATAGTTATGAGATTGCTTGTTTATCGTGAAACTAATTATTTTAATTTATTCAACTCTTTCTTCAATTTGTTGAAATCCCGATGATATTTGAGAATTGCGCTTCGTGCTACGCACTCTCGCTTATTCTCAAACATCGACAACCATTAATTATTTTTTTACGATGTTTTATGACGACGAAGTCAGAATAAAATATCAATTAATTTTAGAATTATTTATTTTTTTATTTTTGCTGAAAGATTTTTAAAATCTTTCTAATATATTCTGGTGAATTAGCTAATTTACACTACTTCAAAAACAAAACAAAAAATGCCTGTCCAATATGGAGGTGAACTAGTCCATCAAACAAAGGAACTGCTCACGGGTAAGTATGAATTGAACAAACTTACTGCCCGTGAAGGGTCGGCTGATGTTGTTCTCACCACTGCGGGCGGAAATGAAAGCACCTTTGAAATCCCTACTCGTCCTTTGAACCTTGCGAGGTCGGTGTTGCGATTTACTTACACCCCTACCGCATCTGCTGGTTATAATCGTATGTTTATGGATTGCTTGCCTATGATACAAAGAATTGAACTGCGAAGCCGAAGCGATCAATATTTGTGCAATCTTCAACACGTGGGCATATTACACTAAGATGATTTGGAAGCCTGAAATTAAATATGAAAAATTTATGGCACTTGAAAACCACGGGGCGGGTGTATCTAGCGGGGCTATGCTTCAAAAGTGTAATGCTGGAAAAGTTGAGATAGGAAGTGTAGCGGAAAGAAAAGCAATTACTGATGCAGTCAATACTGCTGGAGTGGTTGCTGCAGTTCAAGGATACTACAAAGTGCCACTTGTTAATGCCCGCCGTCATAATGATACCGCTCTCGCCGATAGCACTGCTGGAAATTATAGCCTTGTTTAATGTTCCTTTTGAGGAGGCTAAGTATTTTGAAGGTGGCGGTAATGGAACGGCTACCCCTGTCATTAAAGTTAAACTTCCGTTGGGTATGATTTTTGGAACTGTTTTTGAACTAGATAAGACTATTGGTTTTAATGAAATTTTGGATTTGCGAATTGTGTGGGAGGGTACTAACCGCTCTACTTTCTATGGAACTGATGCAAGCAGTATTTCTACTGGTGCTGCACAGGTTGCTGTTGGTGCTACTATTTCAAACTTGAATCTGTTTCTTGCCGTAGAGACTGACCCAAATGTCGTCCTTGGTGTTCAGCAGAAGATTGCGGGAGAAGGTTTTCCATTTAAAATTGAATATCCTATCTCTTGGAAGCAGACCCTACAAACAGCGAACCAAAATTTCGTAGTAAAAATGAACCGCTCACAGGGTGAGAGAATTAGAAGAATTTATACTTCTGCGTTCCACAACGATGAAAATAAAAATACCGCTTTTGACAACGATAACAGAGCGGATGCAAAGATTATTTCATATTATACAACTCTGGATGGCTCTCGTCTTCAACAATTTGACATTGACACCTCTGAGAATGAGGACTATATGATTTTGAAGGATAAGTTGAAGGGAAGTGCCATCCTAAACAGCGATGTCTATCATTACAACTGGTTTCATGTGGATACTTGGGACAATAACCGCCCGCTGTGCGATAAGGATACCATAGGGTATGAGGTGAGTGGTCTGAGCCTTGACACTGAGAGTCGATATGAGTTCGTTTCAACTACTGCGGGAAACAATCTTAACCATTACACTTATGCTATTCTTCAACGAAGTGTGCTTGTGAAGGGAATTGAAATCCTTATGTCATAGAAAGATTAAAAAAATCTTTCAGCAAAAGGTTTGGTGAAACTTTTACAAAAGTTTCAAAACTAATAAAAATAAAAAAGAAAATAAAATAAAAATATTTTTTTGTTTTATATGCACAAGAGATGACTACTAACCAGAGAAATTTAATCGCACAAAATCCAGACGGAGAATTTATAAATGTCAGGGTTGGATATGATGGTGATATTGAAACAAATAATTCAAAAACCGCTTTTGGCGAAGCAGTAGTAGGTCAATTAACACCAGTATTACAAGAAATCTTTCCATATACAATTAATACTAGGATATGGACAAAAACAGAAACAAAATCGTCTGTGTCATTTTTGAATAATATGGCTGAATTGAAAACAACTGCTGATGCTACGGCAGATGCTAGACTGGTAAGTAAAAGGAGAATAAAATATAGAACTGGAATGGGTGTCCTAGCCCGCTTTACTGCTATATGGAACGGATGATACAAAAGATTACTATTCATATATTGGAATAGGAAATGATCTTGTTGATGGATTTTATTTTTACAAAAATCAAGCAGGAATGAATATCGCATATTATAAAGGAGGTGCTGCAGTTTATATCGACCAAGAAGACTGGGACGACCCGTGCGATGGAACTTCGGCTATGCCAGACTTAGACTGGAGTAAAGGAAATGTATTTCAAATTCAATTTCAATATTTAGGTTTTGGTGCTATTAAGTTTTATATTGAAAACCCCATAACAGGATTGTTTCAATTAGTTCATATGATTGACTATGCGAATGCTAATAATGGTGTAAGCCTGCGAAATACAACATTACCTTTTACTGCAGCAATGAGAATGATGCAGCGACTGGAATACAAACTCTTAAAACAGCGAGTGCCAGTTTATTCATTGAGGGAACGAATACGATAAACACAAGTATAACAAACGAAGTGGAAGGAAGTAAAGCAGCAAACACCACTGAAAGTCCTATTATTAGTATCAGGAATAAAGCAACATTTGATGCGGGCGGTGCTAATTTAACAAATTATTCAAATGTTTATCCAACTTTGATAAGTATTACAAATGAAGATACTAAGTAAAATGTTGTCAGAATGGTATTAAATGGAACACTAACTGGCGCAGGTTTTGCAGATGTTGATTCTAAGTATTCAATTGTAGATACTGACACAAAGGCGAGTGCTATCGCAAACGGAACAACAATTTTTAAACTATATGTAAATTCTCAATCAACTCAACAAATCAATCTTAGAAGTTATGATATATACCTATCGCCGAGTGATGTATTGACTTTTACACAGAAGTCTGTCTCTGCTGGTGGAGGAGGAAATATCAATATTATCGCTAACTTCGTAGAAGACCAATAAAGCAAAAAAAAATTTAATGGAAA
The DNA here is from genome assembly GCA_019918135.1 of Paulinella micropora. Lineage (NCBI taxonomy): Eukaryota > Cercozoa > Imbricatea > Euglyphida > Paulinellidae > Paulinella > Paulinella micropora. The sequence goes on along the minus strand of WBZZ01002539.1, from coordinate 40,622 downwards.
GCGATGTGATATTAGAGATATTTTTTTACCGCATCTTTGTTATTAAAATAAGGTTGTTGAATTAAAATTCAAGGTATGGTTTATCAATCTTAGCACATCTTCAATTTTCATTTTTTTATACTTTCCATATTGAAGAAAAATATCGGTTTGCTGACCGAAGGTCGCATCTTCAATTACGTTGGACTCATTTTGCTGGTATTCTTTCTTTAATATACATCCTTCTTCTGTACATGTAGCATTCGCTATTTCTTCGCCAACATTAGCCTTGATTTCTGTAATACTAGTCTCTTTTAAATCAGTTGTCTTAAAAGGTGTGCTTGGTTCCTCCATTATAATGTTTGCTAGTGTAGCCTCCAATGGAATAACTACTTTCACGTTGTCGTCGCGGGGTTTATATTGCTCATAGAAAGAAACATTGTCAGGCTTAGTCCATTTAATTGTGGGTTTCTTAATTTCAATGTCAAGGTTCCATTTGTCAATTTCATTTAAGTATTCCTGTTTGGTTGACAGGTCAGTCATTGATATATATAAATATTAAAAAAATCTTTTAGCAAAAATATTAAACATATTTTTTTACTTCACTTTTAATGTCTGTAAATTTATCAAACCACGGCTGTTTCATAACCCATTCAAGATATGGTTTGTCAATGGTAGCAACATCTTGAATTTTCTTACCTTTATACTTACCAAATGGAAAATATCCCTTGGCTTGCCTGCCCGTGCATTTTCAATCATTTGGATTTCGTCAGTAATTATCTTTTTAACATCGGTAAGAGAAAATGTTTCTTTTTTATTTTCAATAGAGAGTTTCTCAAACTTCTCACATAATCTGGTGAGGGTGGTCATTGGTCTATATAGAGTGGTAAAAAATTTTATGGAAAAAATTAATTAATTATTTGATATTTTATTTTTTCAAATCCAAAAGGTCTAGTTTCAATCGCATTCTCTACAATTCCGATAACTTGTCTTTTCGTATATGTAAAACTAAATATCCTTTCTAAGTATTCGCTTGTTATTTTTTTCTTTTGTTTCTCTCGTGTTATCTTGTTGTTTTCTATTATAACTACTTTTCCAGACTTCTCAATTCGCTTAGCAATCCTTAATTCTTCATCAGTATCCAACAATTCAGCCAGTTCATTTTTGCCATTCTCAAATAATTCAGTGTGCGTAATACCTAACCCGCAACTTATTACACTTAGCATATTCGGTAAATTCAATGCTTTTTTCGTTTCATAGTTCATACTAAATCCTTTTACTTTCATACTGGCTTTACCATTATCTAATAAGTATCCATAACATTTTGGCCCCCCTCCCACAAAGGTTTTTATTTTCGCTCCTTTCAATTCATCAGTCCAATCTCCCAGTAAATCGCCTGTCTACATCTGCCTGATTAATTTCTTTGTTTGTCGTATATATTACGCTGTCTGTGTCATGATACAATATCCTATTACCTAATATATCCATCATATTGTAAAGTCTTATTCTCGTGTGGCATGTAGTAAATAAAGCAACTACAATATTTGTTTTAATCGGGTCGCTCACCGCATCCTGTTTTAAGTCGTAACTGGCTTCTACAATTTGGTCGTTAATTATGTTAATATTTATATTATCCACTGATTTATCGTTCAATAGTTTGTATAAGGTTTCTTTATCCTTTATCATTTTGTTCTGTGTTTTATTTTGTTTCTGTCCAAACTTGCCCCATAAAGAGTTCAAGCACAACTTAGCCACTGCTCTCCGTCCTTCGTTTTTGAATATTTTGCTTTCATCCATCTTAACTCCCATTTTGATTTCCATGCTATTTATGTAATTTTGCTTTTCTGCTTCCGTATTACATCCCGCGGGATATCCACTGGATTCTTGTTTTATTTTCAAGAATGTCTTTATGTATTCTTTGAATAAGCTACTGCTTTGTTCTTTCCAGTGCCATACTTCATATACTTTTATCAACTTATACCCTTTGTCTAAGGCCTTGTAAATTTCTGGAGTTGCCCATGTACCAGTTATTGCTCGTTCTTTATCTGTGTGCTTACATTCTCCATGTTGCTCAGTCATTCCGCACTTATCGCATAAGTAATACATCATCTTTCCTCTGTCTGCTTTAGGTAAGACTGGGTGTAGTAAGCCTCTCGGTGGTAGCATCTTAACCTTAGCCACCCGAAATATTCTCTGTTTATAATTTTGTTTTTCATCTCTTTTCTTTCCTCCTCATTGCTTGGTCGTATTATGATATGGTGTCCGCTTGGATAAAGGTCGTAATACATCACGGTCGGATAAAGTGAGCATATGTCAATATATTTCGCATACTCATTATCATGTCGTGATTTCCAATATAATTTCAGAGCATTCACTCTACCTCCAAACATTAGCCTCTCGTGGGTTTAGTCCTTCTTGTTCAGTAATTCGTTCGTTTGTATCCTCTGCCAGTCTTTCACTGGTTTTCATCAGGCTCCATTCGCACTCCCAGATACTTATTACTTTCGCTTGTTCGCTAAGTTGTTTTTCTCTTCTCATTGTTTCCTTGTATAGTTCGCCCATCGTCTTATTCTTCTTCACATTCATAGCATTTCTATTCTAACACTTATCACATCCGTGCCAATGACACCCGTAAAACTCATAAGCGGTTTTGTTTTTCTCGTCCCAGCCATCTATATACACACGAGATTGTCCAAGTTGAAACATTTTTTCACCTCCGTTGAATGCGTGTTTAATATCGGTTTTGTCTAACCTGCTTCTGTATGCTAACCATTCTACACAAGCCCTAGAAGTCATCCTGTTTTGCTTTTCCGCTTTCAATATCGCAATTGAATTCTCTGGCATAAACTTAGCACGATACAACGCCATAACACAACTCGCAATAGTTGTATATTGAAAAGGGTCAATACCAAACTCTAGAAACTGGTTTCTAAAATCTATACAACCCTTCCTCAGCATATCAACATCTGAATGACAATACTCTGCGATTTCCTTCGCCATATCAAACCTGTTATGTGCTTTCACTTGTTCGTCATACCATTCAAGAAATTCCTTTCGTTTATCTCCTCGCATCGTGTCGTAGCCGTAATGTTTCTTATGTGGCATTACGCCAACATAGTTTCTATTTTTCGCAGTATTGAAGAAGT
>WBZZ01002539.1:10000-32500 GCA_019918135.1 Paulinella micropora | reverse complement strand
TTAAACTGTGACGCCAACTCATAACCCTTTGGTGGTAGATGCTGGGGAGGAGGGTCGTTGCGCGCGTAAAAGATCTTAAACTCCGCATATGCTGGTTGATAGCCCAGGACCCAGCAGACACCAGATTGTTATGGGTGGGGTTTCGAGGCAGCTCTAGCAACCGCGCTTGGTGTATGCACTTGCACCATTCGGTGACGTCTTGCAAGAGGTTGCTGGGACTGCGGAATAACCTCGGCTTAGTGCAGTCTTGCCCTCAGGAGCTCCATCGGTGGCCCCGATCATCAGGCGAGAGACTGACACGGGGGGGTGGAGGACCTCGAACAAGGGTATTGGAGGCTTATGTCCGTTGAGGATATGCCATTAGCTGCATCAGTACGCCTCAGATATAGTATTATTATTATTATTATTATTAATTATTATTATTATTATTATTATTATTATTATTATTATTATTATTATTATTATTATTATTATTATTATTATTATTAGGGAGTACATAGGCCATCGGTCCTTTCCATGGGCTGATTGGTATAAAGCTCCTAGAGTAATGTTCTATGCCGTCACTTCCTTTATTCCACCGATTGGTGTGGAGACTTTCCTTATGGAATGGAGGACTGGATGCACATGGCCTTTTGGCTCAGCAAATTGGCAGGAGATACACTATTATTATTATTATTATTATTATTATTATTATTATTATTATTATTATTATTATTATTATTATTATTATTATTATTATTATTATTATTATTATTATTATTATTATTATTATTATTATTATTATTATTATTATTATTATTATTATTATTATTATTATTATTATTATTATTATTATTATTATTATTATTATTATTATTATTATTATTATTATTATTATTATTATTATTATTATTATTATATTCGGTGACGTCTTGCAAGAGGTTGCTGGGACTGCGGAATAACCCCAGCTTAGTGCAGTCTTGCACTCAGGAGCTCCATCGGTGGCCCCGATCATCAGGCGAGAGACTGACACGGGGGGGTGGAGGACCTCGAACAAGGGTATTGGATGCTTATGTCCGTTGAGGATATGTCATGAGCTGCATCAGTACGCCTCAGATATAGTATTATTATTATTATTATTATTATTATTATTATTATTATTATTATTATTATTATTATTATTATTATTATTATTATTAGACACCGTGATAGCCCAGTGGTCAAGTTCTACCATCTTGGCCCTGTCGCCAGTTCGATTCCCGTCGGTGCCACCAGTATTTTCATTGAACATACCGGTCTATTTCTGGACCAGCATTTTCATTGAACATACCGGCCCGTCTGGAAGTGTTGGAACTGCCCTTGCGGGGGTGTCATTAGAGCTTATCGTCAATTCTTCGTACTCCCCTCACGGGTGAGACGATGGAGGCGCATGTGCAGAAATGCATCAGCCATTGACAGAGAAGCACTATTATTATTATTATTATTATTATTATTATTATTATTATTATTATTATTATTATTATTATTATTATTATTATTATTATTATTATTTATTATTATTATTATTATTATTATTATTATTATTATTATTATTATTATTATTATTATTATTATTATTATTATTATTATTATTATTATTATTATTATTATTATTATTATTATTATTATTATTATTATTATTTATTATTATTATTATTATTATTATTATTATTATTATTATTATTATTTATTATTATTATTATTATTATTATTATTATTATTATTATTATTATTATTATTATTATTATTATTATTATTATTATTATTATTATTATTATTATTATTATTATTATTATTATTATTATTATTATTATTATTATTATTATTATTATTATTATTATTAACCTCGGCTTAGTGCAGTCTTGCCCTCAGGAGCTCCATCGGTGGCCCCGACCATCAGGCGAGAAACTGACACGGGGGGGTGGAGGACCTCGAACAAGGGTATTGGAGGCTTATGTCCGTTGAGGATATGCCATTAGCTGCATCAGTACGCCTCAGATATAGTATTATTATTAGTATTATTTTTATTGGACACCGTGATAGCCCAGTGGTCAAGTTCTACCATCTGGGCCCTGTCGCCAGTTCGATTCCCGTCGGTGCCACCAGTATTTTCATTGAACATACCGATCCGTCTGGACCAGTATTTTCATTGAACATACCGGTCCGTCTGGAAGTGTTGGAACTGCCCTTGCGGGGGTGTCATTAGAGCTTATCGTCAATTCTTCGTACTCCCCTCACGGGTGAGACGATGGAGGCGCATGTGCAGAAATGCATCAGCCATTGACAGAGAAGCACTATTATTATTATTATTATTATTATTATTATTATTATTATTATTATTATTATTATTATTATTATTATTATTATTATTATTATTATTATTGTCAAGTTCTACCATCTGGGCCCTGTCGCCAGTTCGATTCCCGTCGGTGCCACCAGTATTTTCATTGAACATACCGATCCGTCTGGACCAGTATTTTCATTGAACATACCGGCCCGTCTGGAAGTGTTGGAACTGCCCTTGCGGGGGTGTCATTAGAGCCTATCGTCAATTCTTCGTACTCCCCTCACGGGTGAGGCGATGGAGGCGCATGTGCAGAAATGCATCAGCCATTGACAGAGAAGCACTATTATTATTATTATTATTATTATTATTATTATTATTATTATTATTATTATTATTATTATTATTATTATTATTATTATTATTATTTATTATTATTATAGGCCCTGTCGCCAGTTCGATTCCCGTCGGTGCCACCAGTATTTTCATTGAACATACCGGTCCGTCTGGAAGTGTTGGAACTGCCCTGCGGGGGTGTCATTAGAGCCTATCGTCAATTCTTCGTACTCCCCTCACGGGTGAGACGATGGAGGCGCATGTGCAGATTTGCATCAGCCATTGACAGAGAAGCACTATTATTATTATTATTATTATTATTATTATTATTATTATTATTATTATTATTATTATTATTATTATTATTATTATTATTATTATTATTATTATTATTATTATTATTATTATTATTATTATTATTATTATTATATGGGAGTACATATGCAATCGGTCCCTTTCCATGTGCTGATTAGTATAAAGCTCCTAGAGTAATGTTCTATGCCGTCACTTCCTTTATTTCACCGATTGGTGTGGAGACTTTCCTTATGGAATGGTGTTTAAGTGCATGAAATTGACAATTGGCAATTTTGGTTGCCAATTTGCAACGTTTTTAGTTACCAATTGGCAACGTTTTTTTTTCTTGTGCACAATATTTCCGTATTTGCGTAGCAAAATTACCAATTGGCAACGCGCTGTTACCGATTGGTAACGCTATGTCCATGCACTTCGATAATGGAGGACTGGATGCACATGGCCCTTTGGCTCAGCAATTGGCAGACGATACATATTATTATTATTATTACTATTATTATTATTATTATTATTATTATTATTATTATTATTATTATTATTATTATTATTATTATTATTATTATTATTATTATTATTATTATTATATTATTATTATTATTATTATTATTATTATTATTATTATTATTATTATTATTATTATTATTATTATTATTATTATTATTATTTATTATTATTATTATTATTATTATTATTATTATTATTATTATTATTATTATTATTATTATTATTATTATTATTATTATTATTGCCCGTGCGGGGGTGTCATTAGAGCCTATCGTCAATTCTTCGTACTCCCCTCACGGGTGAGACGATGGAGGCGCATGTGCAAATTTGCATCAGCCATTGACAGAGAAGCGCTATTATTATTATTATTATTATTATTATTATTATTATTATTATTATTATTATTATTATTATTATTTATTATTATTATTATTATTATTATTATTATTATTATTATTATTATTATTATTATTATTATTATTTATTATTATTATTATTATTATTATTATTATTATTATTGTTATTATTGTTATTATTGTTATTATTATTATTATTATTATTATTATTATTATTTATTATTATTATTATTATTATTATTAGTATTAGCATTATTATCATTATTATTATTATTATTATTATTATTATTATTATTATTATTATTATTATTATTATTATTATTATTATTATTATTATTATTATTATTATTATTATTATTATTATTATTATTATTATTATTATTATTATTATTATTATTATTGTTATTATCATTATCATCATCATTATTATTATTATTATTATTATATTATTATTATTATTATTATTATTATTATTATTATTATTATTATTATTATTATTATTATTATTATTATTATTATTATTATTATTATTATTATTATTATTATTATGGACACCGTGATAGCCCAGTGGTCAAGTTTACCATCTGGGCCCTGTCGCCAGTTTGATTCCCGTCGGTGCCACCAGTATTTTCATTGAACATACCGGTCCGTCTGGAAGTGTTGGAACTGCCCTTGCGGGGGTGTCATTAGAGCCTATCGTCAATTCTTCGTACTCCCCCTCACGGGTGAGACGATGGAGGCGCATGTGCAGATTTGCATCAGCCATTGACAGAGAAACACTATTATTACTATTATTATTATTATTATTATTATTATTATTATTATTATTATTATTATTATTATTATTATTATTATTATTAGGGAGTACATAGGCCATCGGTCCCTTTCCATGGGCTGATTGGTATAAAGCTCCTAGAGTAATGTTCTATGCTGTCACTTCCTTTATTCCACCGATTGGTGTGGAGACTTTCCTTATGGAATGGAGGACTGGATGCACATGGCCTTTTGGCTCAGCAATTGGCAGACGATACATATTATTATTATTATTATTATTATTATTATTATTATTATTATTATTATTATTATTATTATTATTATTATTATTATTATTATTATTATTATTGTCAAGTTCTACCATCTGGGCCCTGTCGCCAGTTCGATTCCCGTCGGTGCCACCAGTATTTTCATTGAACATACCGATCCGTCTGGACCAGTATTTTCATTGAACATACCGGCCCGTCTGGAAGTGTTGGAACTGCCCTTGCTTGCGGGGGTGTCATTAGAGCTTATCGTCAAATCTTCGTACTCCCCTCACGGGTGAGACGATGGAGGCGCATGTGCAGAAATGCATCAGCCATTGACAGAGAAGCACTATTATTATTATTATTATTATTATTATTATTATTATTATTATTATTATTATTATTATTATTATTGGACACCGTGATAGCCCAGTGGTCAAGTTCTACCATCTGGGCCCTGTCGCCAGTTCGATTCCCGTCGTTGCCACCAGTATTTTCATTCAACATACCGGTCCGTCTGGACCAGTATTTTCATTGAACATACCGGTCCGTCTGGAAGTGTTGGAACTGCCCTTGCGGGGGTGTCATTACAGCCTATCGTCAATTCTTCGTACTCCCTTCACGGGTGAGACGATGGAGGCGCATGTGCAGAAATGCATCAGCCATTGACAGAGAAGCACTATTATTATTATTATTATTATTATTATTATTATTATTATTATTATTATTATTATTATTATTATTATTATTATTATTGTTATTATTATTATTATTAGATATTATTATCATTATTATTATACCAGGCGGCCCATAACTTGAATGACAACGCAGAGACCAACCGCAGGAAGGCAGAGCTTGCTGTACCTAGACAGTACAACTTCTCCTGCTAAGAAGCAGGCATGTCAGCTGCGAAACGTGTCGTTTGCGAGAATGGAGGATGGAGTGCGGACATTATGGGGGGAAGCATCGCCAAAAACTTACCACTCGCATCTGGAGGGATATATTTCCCGAACAACAAATCCTGACTAACAAGATCAGATCCTGACTAACAAGATTAAATCCTTATTACAAGATTAAATCCTAATAAAAAAAGATTAAATCCTTACCAACAAGACTAAATACTGACGTTACAGTAAAAAATCCTGGAGTCAAGATATTTTAATACTTGTACTACATGAGATGCTGCCAAGACAATTTACACCTTGTGATATGTGCTGATGTGCAGGTAGGAACATAACAGCTGAGTGTCATCAAGCAAGCACGACAGATTTATGTTATTGCGGTACGTGCCAAGGAAGAATCACTCAAACTAGGTGGACGATACAAGCCTCTTCGTTTTTTGCAAGTTGTGAAATATCCTGTCATTGATGCGCCAGCCGCTAGGCAAGAATCTCACTGTGCTGAATGGGGACCCATCTGTTTTGCCTGGAAGTGTAATTGTTCATGTGGACCATGTTTTGTGCACTGGCATCGCTGTTCCGAAACCATTAGCTGACACAACCAAGCCAGACGGACACAAGCGCGTTGTCGTTCCAAATCTATTTCGATAAACTCTAACGTTTTGACTTTCTGCAGCAATTAAACTGAAATAATTTCCTCCTGAAAAATCATATTGTATACATGTAATTTATTTCACTTTCATTGATTTTTGATGAGGAAAGAAATTGAATAAACAAATTTCCATCGGGAATCATTAATCAAGAGTAATAATTTACTATAGGATTCTACTTCGCAACGATTTCTTAGTAGGTTCAAAATAATCGTGATTTTAAGATTTAAATCTGTCAGTCAATTTTTTTTAACAATCAAGACTTTTCCGTGATACTATAGCTTAAATCTTGATGCATGGATTTTATGTGGCTCAAGACCTTTTGCTGCCCAGCATAGATTTTTACTTGATTTTAGGTATTTATCTAAAAACAAAGTTTTGATCTAGAAGTCAATTTTTTTATCTTGAATCAAGATTTTAAAACTGAAATCAAGGTTTTTTCTTGTAAATCAAGGTTTCAGTCCTGATATATGAATTTTCTGCCCCGGCTTAGATTATTGTTTGGTTCTCGGTATTTATCCTGAAGTCAAGCCTTTTTCCTGATATCAAGCTTTCATCCTAACACCAAGATTTATTTCTTGAAGTCAAGATTTTATCTCTGTTTTCATGATTTTGTCTGAATGGTTGAAAATTTTTTATATACCTTCTTAAATCTTGATTCAAGATAAAGTCCTGATTCAAGATTAAGTCCTGACGTCAAGATTTATATCCTGACGTCAAGATCTGTATCCTGATGTCAAGATATTACTTGAAGTCAAGATCAAAATCTTGAGTCAAGATTTTATCTTGGAATTCATGATGTTGTCTGAATGGCTGAAAATCTTACGAATTTTTTTTATCTGCCTTTTAAATCTTGAGTCAAGATATAAATCTTGATTCGAGATAACGTCTTAAAGTCAAGATTTTTATCTTGATTCAAGATTTTTTAATCTTGAAGTCAAGACTTTTATCTTGAAGTCAAGGATTAAAATCTTGAAAACAAGAAAATATCTTGAATCCAGATTTTTTTTTCAGGTCAAGATTTTTTTGGTCCCCGTAGTGATAGCTCAAATCGCTATTAATATATTTATATTATCGCCAGCCAGACCGGCAAACGCTTCAGCCGCGAAATCCACGTAGTCCACCATCCTCCGGGCACCTTCCCCTGCGACTATGACATGGTCAACCCGTACTCACGAGAAAAACGTTTGAAAGGTTATCCTTCTGGCATTCCATGCATTCGCAGACGGACAAACTACTACCCTAATCCTCACATCCGGAGATGGGCGCCGAGGAACGCAGAATCGGCACTACCGGAGGACCAACATACAAACACGGGCCGCTGGATCAATCTGAAGGCAACCGAAACTACGGAACGCCTCCGCAAGTTCTATTGCGAAATGAAGATGTCTCAGTCGGATCTCCAAGCCAAGGCACTTCTGAACCTGCCCCTCCCGATCCATACGCTGAGTCCACTGGAAACACGCGGACACTACCGCATCGGCTTCCCCCAAGGAATGTTCATCGACCCTGGATTCGACGTGTGCTTGATCCCGGAAGGACAAGCCCGACAACCAGGATCCAGCGATTTCCCGATTGACGTCGACATGCTCGACGACGCTGCATTTGCCCCAACTTCCGGCGCCAGCTTTAGCAGTTCGAGCTCTACTAGTTCGAGCTCTAGCTCGGGCCCTACGCCTACCAACACTTCGGGATCAGTCCCCGCTCCGACACCCGCTACACAGAGTACTGCAAGCACGCAGCCTGCACCTACTCCACCTAAAGTCCCAAAGGCAGCCTGTAACACCAGACAGCCGACTCCTTACCGGAGACAAGACGACGACGACGACGACACAAAACCGGACTCGCCCGGCCCGGCACGTAGCCAACCACCTACGGCCGCATCTTCGTCATCATCGTCTTCCTCAACTGCGGCGACATCACCGTCATCCCACGCCATGCACCTACGTTCCCGACCAAGACAACAAGCGGAATGGCTCGAAACGAAGTACGCCCCTCTCGAACCAGCCCCTCAGCCTATCTACCCAGGTATGTTCCGTCTTGCTGCCATCAATCCCGATCTACGAACGGACATGCGCCTTAAGATTTTGAAGCAGCTCAATCATTACGCGCACATGGCCTACCTTACGTCACACGCGCACACGGAATGGATTTGTTGCGTCTCCTCTGGCGGACTCAACGCGGCTACAGCCTACCTTACGGACAAGCTCGACCCGGATCAGCAACGCTGCCTCTGGTACAAGATGGCCTATTGGATCGACGTCGGACAACGAACGGGTATGCCTCTTCTCCAACACGAGCCAAACTTCGACGCCGGTACCCGACAAGATCTCCCCGATGGCCTCTTTGCCTTCCGCGCTTCACGTAAAGCATGCCTTGCACCTCATTTACCATGGTGTATTTGCACAGCTAAACACTGCGCAGGTAGTAAGTCTAGGGAGTCCGATCGACCTACACAACCAGCTTTTCGGCTTGCCGCTATCAACCCCAGCCTTCACATCTACTTACGACGGGTGATCCTTTCTGATCTCAACTACTTCAGCAACTGCGGCCTCATCATCCCGTACTCTTTGGATCGCGCTTTCTTCAACGCATCAGGAGCCATCAACGGTGTGGCAAGCGTCAAAGACAAAGAGCGCGTTTGGCAGAAGCTCGCTGAACTAGTCATCATGGGGAAACATAGTGTGGATCCTGTTAGGTATTCAATAGATACCGTACCTTCACTCGATAGCAACCAGTTCGCCTACAATGTCCCTGACGGCATTTTCGCATGGCAAGCGCTTCACCCCAACAAGACTCATCAACCCTGGTGTAAGTGCGGCTACGGCGATTGCCTTCACATCGACACTATTGGCGCTACCGGAGCACGCAAACATAAGCCGAAGCCAGCTCGACCAGCTTTCAACAGTAGTCTTGGTGGCCACCCCCGCTACAAGAAGAACCGCAAACACGTGCAACGCGCCAAGCGGGCCCCAAACCCGCCGGCAACCGAGGGCAAACACAAACCCAACCGGGTATATCGGACCAACCAACAAGGCCGCTCCGCCAACTATGGCCAGACAGCCTTTCGGCCAGTCCACAACCCGCATTGCAAGCCACCTGCACGCCCAAAGCATCGTTTTGCAGTTCCAACGCAGCGCCGCCACTTTTACATGTTCGCTCGACCTGGTACCGGCCAACAACAGCGATTGAATACCAAACAGGGTCGGGCGTGACCATCAAGTCTGGAGCCCTCTCCAGACACCGCCCTATTCTTACCGCCTGATCCTTCCACCATGGCTCTTCCCCACCGGGAAGTCACAGTTCTCGCTGTAAAGGATCCTCCATACTTCGATCCCGCCATGGCAGAATTCGCTGCAACATGCCCAGACCCGCGCATGCTTTACTGTGCGGCAACTACGGTTAGTGGAACACAGACCACCCCATGGCTTCTCATCTCTGAGAGGCTTTGCCGCGACTTTTTAGACAAACAGGCCGCCAAACTTAGCGCCGCCTGCGCCCAAATACGCACCTGAAGTCGTCAACTCCGGTCTCACTGCAGAACAACAACGACTTCTATGGGCTCTCCTCGGAGAATTCGACGATGTCTTCCAAGACAAAGCAGGTGTCTTCAACCACACTGTTGTGTCGCTCATCCTCAAACCGGGAGCTAAACCAATTGCGGTGCAATGCCCACATTGGACTCCGGCGGTACACCTTTACCTCAAAGGTTGGGCGATGGACTTCTTACAGCCGGCCTCTGGTCCATGGCCTCTGCAAACTGTGCCTGGGCTATAGCTAGTCGAGCCTGCCCCGTAGGAAAGTTCGAAGACTTAGCTAAGGAGGTCATCCGCGACATACGCAACGTCTACGACTACCGCGCTGCCAACGACAACCTCCACCTGCCTGTGCCAGGCCTACCGGGTGGCAACCCAGATCAATACCGCGAACGCTTCGCGGGCTGGCACTATCTTAGCTCCATTGACATGGTCGACGGCTTCACGCATCTGCGACTCAATCCAGATGACGGTAGCCGTGATATTCTCGCTGTTTGGACACCCTTAGGACTCCTAGTTCCAAATTTTATGCCTCAAGGCGTTCACCGCGCCCCGGGAGACTTTCAACGCGCTATGGATAAGTCCTTCAACCATCTGGACTTTTGGAATAAATCCGCTTCGGCCTACCTCGACGACGTCACAGACGGCCCAACGACTTCGATACCCATCTTCGTGAGCTCCGATGCATCTTTCAAGCTATGCGAGACTCCGGCCTCCACGGTTCGGCCCGGAAACTACGCTTAGGCTATCGCGAACTCAACATTTTCAAACGCTGCAGCAAGAAAGGTATCGCCGCAGATTCTTCCAAGGTCGACGCCATTCTCAAGCTGGCCGACCCATCCAACGTTTTTGAAGTCCGATCAGTCTTAGGTATGACCAACTTCATCCAAGCCCATATCCCTGACTATTCCCGATTAGTGGCACCTCTGACCAATCTTCTCAAATCCACTCACGCTCGGCCCTCCGGTGCCCCTTACCTGACCCGAGATGAGCGGAAATGCATGAGGAAGCTCCGCCGTGTCCTCACAACGCTCCCCGTTCTGGTAAAGTACAGGCCATCGCAACGACTCTAGATCTACCTCCGGACGGACGCAAGCCATATCGGCATTGGCGGCGCTCTTCATAATGGCCCAGAGCGCAATGATCCGGTTATCCAGTACTTCTCCCAGAAGCTTACCGACACGCAGACACGATGGGCGACTTACGTTCGTGATGCCTACGGCGTCATCTACGGTTTTCAACAATGCCGCTACTACATCGATGCCAGCGATCACGAACTCACCATCGTTACAGACCACCGGCCCCTCTTGTGGCTATGGCACGCTCGCAGCCCCATGGTCGTCAATTGGTTCTTGGAACACCTTCAGACGATTCGATTCAAAGTCGAATATCTACCAGGTAAACAAAACCAGCTCCCCGACGGTCTCTCACGTGTCCCATGCATCGCCCCCGGCCAGCCCACTCTGATTGGCGAAGCCAAGGCGACTCTTCAGCTCTTATCCACCATCCCGGCACCCCGAGCAGGCTCTACCCTCTGGTTAGCAGTTGAAGGCACACCCGTCTCAAGTCCCTTTCTTGCCGGATCCTCCGCGGCGGCCCCACTCTACGTAGCATTCAAACCCCATGGGACTTGGCCATCGTCATTCCCATCGCCGAACGCTCCCCGATGGTTGCCCGCGATATGTTCGCTCTCCGCAAACCTTTCGCACTGCTTATGCCTCAGGACTTGGTCCACTGCGTCCCCGATGACACTCTTCCACAGAAGATCGTCGGACAATGCAGCAAGATCTTGTTCCTCGACGATAACCTCTTCTGGCTCGTCCATGGACTTGGAATGGAGCAACACTACATCTATCCTCTCGTAGCCACATCGCATGCTCAGCGCGTTACACGCCAACAGATCATCAATGCGCAACGACAGGACAGCCTCACGGCCCCTCTCTGGACCGAAGACGTCATCTCTATCTTCGCCGGCTCCGCCGAATTGACCCTCCGACAAGGCATCGCTGTCACCATCGACTCCGAACGATCTTCCGTCAAGGTTTACGTCCCAGAAGAGCTACACCGCCCCCTCATCAACTGCGCCCATCTCATGCAGAATCACGCCAAGGCGCCGACGCTCGTCCCTTTCATTAAGGAGCGCTACGTTTGGTTCCGCACAGACGGTACGGATATCATTCATTGCATCATGACGTCCTCGCCGCCCTCCGCGACTGCCACTTTTGCCAACTAGTCCACGCCCGCCTGACCGTCAACCACGGCCGCTACTCATCGCTTACGTGGACACATCAAGGACAGGGCATCGGCCTCGACCATGTTCACATCGGCATCCCCGGCGTCGCCCCGCAGTACATACTGACCAATCGTTAGTCACTCACTCTGTACGCAACCTTACTCAACCGTTGGGTCTGGGGGGGGGATCAGACTGAGCACTTTAACGACCGGCCAAAACCACTACCGTTGACATTTTACTGTTTTTGATCGATCCGTTAGATTCTCCTCTGCACGACGTTTTGACTTCACTAACTAGCTTTCGATTTCGTCCAGAAATGACTTCAAACGATTTAATCAAAGTTTTTACAGCAATTGCCATTTTCCCCTTCTCCATGGCCTTTTTTCCACGATTTCCCGAAAACCACAATTTACGGTGAATTTTGGGGAACACAGTCAAGAAAACCGAAAAATCATCTTGCCGTACACATTTAGGTTTTTACATCAATGACTTAGAGAGAATTCCCAAATGAAAATTTCGGACTTCCACTTGAACACCAATAACTTGAACTTGAAGCATTGGACCTTCAAGTACATTGTACATTTAACTTCAAGTGTCGTCTAACAGCTACTCACAAATCTACGTTCAACCAAGATCGTACTTTGGCGCGGCAAACCAAGTCTGCAAACCAGTAGAAATCTACGTAAATAAACGAAGTGACCTCTCAGCTATTTACTGGTATTTCACCTACTCTTAGGAGTTAGGGCTGTTTGCAGCCATAGAGTCTTTTAATAAGAGTTCGTTGTGTATTTATCCCTTGGGGTTGTACTAGTCCAAACTCACAACACAACTCTGTATCACTTGAAATATTCTCGTTACAATAGTTCTCAGCCTCCGAATTTGTATTTTTTCGCAAGGGACAAGTAGTCTGTCAAGCAAATGAACTAAATAAACTGAAATTGACCATCCCAGCGTCTTTTGATACCTTCCCTGTTCTCGGAAGTATTCAAGTTTGAGATCAAATGACAGCAGTGTGTGTATTCGGATTTGAATGCCGGTTTGTAATTTCCTCACAGGAGGGTAGTCAAGACTTATATACACAGTGTCTCTTTTCATAAAAAAATTCCGAGAAACCGAGGAAAATTTCCATACTCAGTGCAGTAGTATTTTATCAGCGACTCCAGATTGTTACGATAGTAGGATATTTAATAAACAGATAACTGTTACTAACGATATGAAGACTGAGGAATCATGTGACCTAAAATAGGGACTCCGTAATCTCCAGACCAAAGATAACCGGCAGACCGGAACGGTAAGTATTGCCATTATATTCCGGGTGGGCCGGCATATTGATACCTCTCAAGCGGTTCCATTTTATCTCTTCTGCTTCCCACCGCTCAGCTCTACGAGTGGCAAGTATTATTAATAATATTATATTAGTTGAATATTATCAATAAAACAGTGCTTGCGTAAAACTGAATACCCCTTGGGGTTGTATTAATATAATACTGACTCACAAGCGTTCTTATTAATAATATTCATCATCTACAATGTACGGTAAGTAGTCTAGTCTAGGCAAACACAAGTAATCCGACATTATGGTAATAACCCTAGGGTTAAACCATGCTTTGTCAGTCTTGTACCATCTTAACGCCTCACATTTTTACTGTACCAATATTGGTATTAATGTCTATGCTCATGGTGATACCATGTGGTATCCGCTGTTACCACATGGTATCCATTTTTCAGTGACAGGTTTTTAAAAAAAAATTCGTTCTTACCGGAGGCGTTGTCATGAAATAAACTACAGTCATCCATTGAGAAAATCTCAAGGAAGCGACCCGTAAAATTTCTCGACATTTTTGTGTGTTGAAGTTATTATTTTTTTTTGGTAGAAGGGCGAACCCTCCCACTGCATTTTTTCCACGGGAATGTGCCACAGAACTTTTTTTTTGCTCCAAGATGGACGTGGTTGATTGGGCTTCTGCCACTATTTTAATAACTTCTAAATACTTTGGTGAGGAGTGAGTTTGGGCATTCGAAATATAAATAATTATGGTTGTGATGCTTTGAAAATTTTGAAAAAATCTGTTGTTGGAACAGAAATCTAGGTAATCGCTTTTAGGAACAAAACTTCCCTTGGGTTTGGTAGATTCAGCAAGAGAGATATGCCATGAGAGATAGAAATAGCCTTCCTGTAGTTAGCAAGCAACAGTGATAGATATTTAGATTTGATTAGTCTAGAAAAAAGAAGAGGAGAACAGAACAAAAGAAAAAAAAAAGCACTAGAAGTGACTTATGTCTGAAAATTTTTGAGTTTTTGGAGCGGAGAGATGTGAGATAGTACAGTTTATATTTCAGAAACTACAGCTTTTCATTTCACAAAAACTGACATACAAATAACACAATAAAAAGGAAAGCATAGGAGTGTGAGGACACATATATATTTGCCTACTCTGGGTGAACCATGCAAAGACATAATCCAGACATGCATTTACAAACATTCTTACAGAACACACAAATTTATAGATTTCTTCAGAAATAAATATTTTTGTTGTGTTGCCAGTTTACATGAACATTCATGCATACTGCTCTGTCTATCGTTATCATCCATTTTGCCTTGCTTGCTTTATGTGCAGAGAACTTTAGTTACAAAGCCATGAATTTCTAGTGTTTTTCCTGCTTCCTTTATACGTGCTTTTTTCAGTTTTTGTTGTATTTTTACTACCGCGAGTCCATAATATACTTTTTTTCCAAATATTCTTTCATGCATCGATGTTGCGTCCGTTGTTCTTGTGCATCATTACTTTTCACATATACCATTTCCAAGATCTCACAAAAAAATACAAAGCAATCATCATTTTTTTTATTAGAAAGTTCGAAATATTTCACCAAAATTAGTTTTTACTAGGTTCATCAATTCATATATTGCTGTTGACATTCAAGACAACAACAAAAATTAGTTTTTCATTTTTGTGTCAGATTTTCATTTTTGTGACAGTTTTTCATTTTTGTGACAAAAATTCAAATTTTCAAGTTTAACGGTAACATTTCGCGAAAATTTACGATATTTTGCGGACGAATATAGCTGTTAATTTGAAAAATTCAAATTTTCACCCAAAATCAAAATTCCAACCAAAACTGAAATTCCAACCAAAACAGAAAAATCAATTTTTTTGTTGTCTTGAATGTCAACAGCAATATAAGGCAGCATGCTTTGCTTTTTGTTTTTCGTGATATTTCAAAACTGTTATTGAATTTCACTGCTTTTGGGTTGCTCACAACATGCAAAAGATTCATTATATTATTCATAATCAGAGTCTTTCATAAATGTGAATTTTTTTACTGCGTTCACATGAATTCGATCATTTGTTTCGAATGAAATATATGTGTTCCTTCCGCCTCTTTTGTTTTGTTGCTAGTCTTTCACTGACCTCCCCAACTCAACACTTAACTTTAAACATGTTTAGTTTTCATCATAGTAATTATCTGTGATTGAAAATTAATTTTTTTCTGATAAATATATGTTTTTTTTATTTATGCATAAGAGCTTCTTGGGGGCAGTGATAGGTTGACAACACATCACACATTTCACTTTGTTTTGTAGCTATTTGATGCTCACACTCCCTGACGCAAGCACAGCAAACTAGATAGTAAATAGAGCTTTGTTATTTGTGTATTCACATTATCGAAAACCGTCACTTTTTTTAAATATCTTGCTTGCTGTTTTGAGGGTTCATATTATGAGAATTTATGTAGAAAATGATCAGAAGAAAATTTGAGGGTGCATATTATGACCCCTGTTTGAAATCGTTCAAACGACGATGACCATATGGTATGAGGGGTAAAAATGACCTTGGGGCGGGGGCCCTCAGACACTAAGGCAAGCGCCTTCTGAATTTTTTTAATAATTTTTTTTTACTTTTGGGGACCGGAAAACAAAGTTTAATAAAAATATTAATAAAATTTTATGGTTCTATTATTTTTTTCTGATGAGGAATGTTAATAATTATGGATACCACATGGTATCCATGCTCATACACATAGACATTAATACTGTTCATCTATAATCCTCAAAGTCATCAAGTCGCCGCGGCCAAATCCTTGGGCCGGGCTGAGACATCAGCTTGCAGTCTGAGCGCCTTTCGCTAAGCTATGAGTATTAATATGTTCCCTCACTCCCTTAACTTACTGCGGGGGTACAAACACCGAGGTGGCTGGGCCCATCCTGGGGGCGCCGGGTATAGACATAATGCCGGGTGGGGCCGCCATACCCAGGCCAGGCCGCGCCGGTCCGGGTACGCCATAGACCGGAGGGCCCGCCGCCGCCGGTTGATGTTGGGTAGGGGGTGGCGCCACCAGGTTCTGAGAAAGAGAGAGAGAGAGAGAGAGAGAGAGAGAGAGAGAGAGAGAGAGAGAGAGAGAGAGAGATGACTGTTTTACAGAGTGGAGGCCAACAGAGATCATAAGATACAACAACACTAGACAGGAGGGTAAAGTTTGGTAAGTAGTTAGGTAGGTAGGTACCTGAGGCGGCGGTGGGGCGGCCCCGGCCGAGATGAAGGCGATTTGGCCGAGGGGCCCGCTGCTGCCGGCGCGGGCGGGCCCGGAGCGCGCAGGCGGGTCAGCCACGACAGAGGCAGGCTTCTCTTTGGGCTTCTCGCCATCACCTGAGAAAGAAGAAGGAGGAAGAAGAGGAGGATTGTTTTTTTTGTTTTTTGTTTTTTGTTGTGTTTTTTTTTTTTTTTTTTTTTTTTTTTTTTTTTCTTTTTCTTTTTTTTTGTTTTGTTTTGTTTTGTTTGTTTTTTTTTTGGGGGGGGGGGGGAGACGAGGAGGAGGAGGAGGCTCTCTTTTGAACACATACAGAGCGAGCGCACGCTAAGAGAGAGAGAGAGAGAGAGAGAGAGGGAGAGAGAGAGAGAGAGAAAGAGTGGCAAGAAACTTGAATCTGTTTCTTGCCGTAGAGACTGACCCAAATGTCGTCCTTGGTGTTCAGCAGAAGATTGCGGGAGCAGGTTTTCCATTTAAAATTGAATATTCTATCTCTTGGAAGCAGACCCTACAAACAGCGAACCAAAATTTCGTAGTAAAAATGAACCGCTCACAGGGTGAGAGAATTAGAAGAATTTATACTTCTGCGTTCCACAACGATGAAAATAAAAATACCGCTTTTGACAACGATAACAGAGCGGATGCAAAGATTATTTCATATTATACAACTCTGGATGGCTCTCGTCTTCAACAATTTGACATTGACACCTCTGAGAATGAGGACTATATGATTTTGAAGGATAAGTTGAAGGGAAGTGCCATCCTAAACAGCGATGTCTATCATTACAACTGGTTTCATGTGGATACTTGGGACAATAACCGCCCGCTGTGCGATAAGGATACCATAGGGTATGAGGTGAGTGGTCTGAGCCTTGACACTGAGAGTCGATATGAGTTCGTTTCAACTACTGCGGGAAACAATCTTAACCATTACACTTATGCTATTCTTCAACGAAGTGTGCTTGTGAAGGGAATTGAAATCCTTATGTCATAGAAAGATTAAAAAAATCTTTCAGCAAAAGGTTTGGTGAAACTTTTACAAAAGTTTCAAAACTAATAAAAATAAAAAAGAAAATAAAATAAAAATATTTTTTTGTTTTATATGCACAAGAGATGACTACTAACCAGAGAAATTTAATCGCACAAAATCCAGACGGAGAATTTATAAATGTCAGGGTTGGATATGATGGTGATATTGAAACAAATAATTCAAAAACCGCTTTTGGCGAAGCAGTAGTAGGTCAATTAACACCAGTATTACAAGAAATCTTTCCATATACAATTAATACTAGGATATGGACAAAAACAGAAACAAAATCGTCTGTGTCATTTTTGAATAATATGGCTGAATTGAAAACAACTGCTGATGCTACGGCAGATGCTAGACTGGTAAGTAAAAGGAGAATAAAATATAGAACTGGAATGGGTGTCCTAGCCCGCTTTACTGCTATATGGAACGGATGATACAAAAGATTACTATTCATATATTGGAATAGGAAATGATCTTGTTGATGGATTTTATTTTTACAAAAATCAAGCAGGAATGAATATCGCATATTATAAAGGAGGTGCTGCAGTTTATATCGACCAAGAAGACTGGGACGACCCGTGCGATGGAACTTCGGCTATGCCAGACTTAGACTGGAGTAAAGGAAATGTATTTCAAATTCAATTTCAATATTTAGGTTTTGGTGCTATTAAGTTTTATATTGAAAACCCCATAACAGGATTGTTTCAATTAGTTCATATGATTGACTATGCGAATGCTAATAATGGTGTAAGCCTGCGAAATACAACATTACCTTTTACTGCAGCAATGAGAATGATGCAGCGACTGGAATACAAACTCTTAAAACAGCGAGTGCCAGTTTATTCATTGAGGGAACGAATACGATAAACACAAGTATAACAAACGAAGTGGAAGGAAGTAAAGCAGCAAACACCACTGAAAGTCCTATTATTAGTATCAGGAATAAAGCAACATTTGATGCGGGCGGTGCTAATTTAACAAATTATTCAAATGTTTATCCAACTTTGATAAGTATTACAAATGAAGATACTAAGTAAAATGTTGTCAGAATGGTATTAAATGGAACACTAACTGGCGCAGGTTTTGCAGATGTTGATTCTAAGTATTCAATTGTAGATACTGACACAAAGGCGAGTGCTATCGCAAACGGAACAACAATTTTTAAACTATATGTAAATTCTCAATCAACTCAACAAATCAATCTTAGAAGTTATGATATATACCTATCGCCGAGTGATGTATTGACTTTTACACAGAAGTCTGTCTCTGCTGGTGGAGGAGGAAATATCAATATTATCGCTAACTTCGTAGAAGACCAATAAAGCAAAAAAAAATTTAATGGAAAGCGATGTGATATTAGAGATATTTTTTTACCGCATCTTTGTTATTAAAATAAGGTTGTTGAATTAAAATTCAAGGTATGGTTTATCAATCTTAGCACATCTTCAATTTTCATTTTTTTATACTTTCCATATTGAAGAAAAATATCGGTTTGCTGACCGAAGGTCGCATCTTCAATTACGTTGGACTCATTTTGCTGGTATTCTTTCTTTAATATACATCCTTCTTCTGTACATGTAGCATTCGCTATTTCTTCGCCAACATTAGCCTTGATTTCTGTAATACTAGTCTCTTTTAAATCAGTTGTCTTAAAAGGTGTGCTTGGTTCCTCCATTATAATGTTTGCTAGTGTAGCCTCCAATGGAATAACTACTTTCACGTTGTCGTCGCGGGGTTTATATTGCTCATAGAAAGAAACATTGTCAGGCTTAGTCCATTTAATTGTGGGTTTCTTAATTTCAATGTCAAGGTTCCATTTGTCAATTTCATTTAAGTATTCCTGTTTGGTTGACAGGTCAGTCATTGATATATATAAATATTAAAAAAATCTTTTAGCAAAAATATTAAACATATTTTTTTACTTCACTTTTAATGTCTGTAAATTTATCAAACCACGGCTGTTTCATAACCCATTCAAGATATGGTTTGTCAATGGTAGCAACATCTTGAATTTTCTTACCTTTATACTTACCAAATGGAAAATATCCCTTGGCTTGCCTGCCCGTGCATTTTCAATCATTTGGATTTCGTCAGTAATTATCTTTTTAACATCGGTAAGAGAAAATGTTTCTTTTTTATTTTCAATAGAGAGTTTCTCAAACTTCTCACATAATCTGGTGAGGGTGGTCATTGGTCTATATAGAGTGGTAAAAAATTTTATGGAAAAAATTAATTAATTATTTGATATTTTATTTTTTCAAATCCAAAAGGTCTAGTTTCAATCGCATTCTCTACAATTCCGATAACTTGTCTTTTCGTATATGTAAAACTAAATATCCTTTCTAAGTATTCGCTTGTTATTTTTTTCTTTTGTTTCTCTCGTGTTATCTTGTTGTTTTCTATTATAACTACTTTTCCAGACTTCTCAATTCGCTTAGCAATCCTTAATTCTTCATCAGTATCCAACAATTCAGCCAGTTCATTTTTGCCATTCTCAAATAATTCAGTGTGCGTAATACCTAACCCGCAACTTATTACACTTAGCATATTCGGTAAATTCAATGCTTTTTTCGTTTCATAGTTCATACTAAATCCTTTTACTTTCATACTGGCTTTACCATTATCTAATAAGTATCCATAACATTTTGGCCCCCCTCCCACAAAGGTTTTTATTTTCGCTCCTTTCAATTCATCAGTCCAATCTCCCAGTAAATCGCCTGTCTACATCTGCCTGATTAATTTCTTTGTTTGTCGTATATATTACGCTGTCTGTGTCATGATACAATATCCTATTACCTAATATATCCATCATATTGTAAAGTCTTATTCTCGTGTGGCATGTAGTAAATAAAGCAACTACAATATTTGTTTTAATCGGGTCGCTCACCGCATCCTGTTTTAAGTCGTAACTGGCTTCTACAATTTGGTCGTTAATTATGTTAATATTTATATTATCCACTGATTTATCGTTCAATAGTTTGTATAAGGTTTCTTTATCCTTTATCATTTTGTTCTGTGTTTTATTTTGTTTCTGTCCAAACTTGCCCCATAAAGAGTTCAAGCACAACTTAGCCACTGCTCTCCGTCCTTCGTTTTTGAATATTTTGCTTTCATCCATCTTAACTCCCATTTTGATTTCCATGCTATTTATGTAATTTTGCTTTTCTGCTTCCGTATTACATCCCGCGGGATATCCACTGGATTCTTGTTTTATTTTCAAGAATGTCTTTATGTATTCTTTGAATAAGCTACTGCTTTGTTCTTTCCAGTGCCATACTTCATATACTTTTATCAACTTATACCCTTTGTCTAAGGCCTTGTAAATTTCTGGAGTTGCCCATGTACCAGTTATTGCTCGTTCTTTATCTGTGTGCTTACATTCTCCATGTTGCTCAGTCATTCCGCACTTATCGCATAAGTAATACATCATCTTTCCTCTGTCTGCTTTAGGTAAGACTGGGTGTAGTAAGCCTCTCGGTGGTAGCATCTTAACCTTAGCCACCCGAAATATTCTCTGTTTATAATTTTGTTTTTCATCTCTTTTCTTTCCTCCTCATTGCTTGGTCGTATTATGATATGGTGTCCGCTTGGATAAAGGTCGTAATACATCACGGTCGGATAAAGTGAGCATATGTCAATATATTTCGCATACTCATTATCATGTCGTGATTTCCAATATAATTTCAGAGCATTCACTCTACCTCCAAACATTAGCCTCTCGTGGGTTTAGTCCTTCTTGTTCAGTAATTCGTTCGTTTGTATCCTCTGCCAGTCTTTCACTGGTTTTCATCAGGCTCCATTCGCACTCCCAGATACTTATTACTTTCGCTTGTTCGCTAAGTTGTTTTTCTCTTCTCATTGTTTCCTTGTATAGTTCGCCCATCGTCTTATTCTTCTTCACATTCATAGCATTTCTATTCTAACACTTATCACATCCGTGCCAATGACACCCGTAAAACTCATAAGCGGTTTTGTTTTTCTCGTCCCAGCCATCTATATACACACGAGATTGTCCAAGTTGAAACATTTTTTCACCTCCGTTGAATGCGTGTTTAATATCGGTTTTGTCTAACCTGCTTCTGTATGCTAACCATTCTACACAAGCCCTAGAAGTCATCCTGTTTTGCTTTTCCGCTTTCAATATCGCAATTGAATTCTCTGGCATAAACTTAGCACGATACAACGCCATAACACAACTCGCAATAGTTGTATATTGAAAAGGGTCAATACCAAACTCTAGAAACTGGTTTCTAAAATCTATACAACCCTTCCTCAGCATATCAACATCTGAATGACAATACTCTGCGATTTCCTTCGCCATATCAAACCTGTTATGTGCTTTCACTTGTTCGTCATACCATTCAAGAAATTCCTTTCGTTTATCTCCTCGCATCGTGTCGTAGCCGTAATGTTTCTTATGTGGCATTACGCCAACATAGTTTCTATTTTTCGCAGTATTGAAGAAGTGCGGGAAGAAACCTTTCTTAAGTTCCGTAAGTCCGAATGTCTTTGGAAAGTCTGACAATGGCATCGTAAGAAAACTTAGGCTGTCTATAAAGCGATACTTCTTAAGTGTCATCATCATAATCTTACCACCTTCATAGATTACAAATGGAGTTTGTCCATTATCAACCAACCACTTAAGAATAAACTGACAATCATAACCACGGGCATTGTGTGCGATAAATGTAAATCCGCTGTGTTGAGTGTCAAAAGCCCAATTACAGAAATCTTGAATGTTCTTATGTATAATAGGGGAGGGGGTTTCACCCCCTACCATACCCCCACCT
>WBZZ01002539.1:0-5000 GCA_019918135.1 Paulinella micropora | reverse complement strand
TTATGTCCGTTGAGGATATGCCATTAGCTGCATCAGTACGCCTCAGATATAGTATTATTATTATTATTATTATTATTAATTATTATTATTATTATTATTATTATTATTATTATTATTATTATTATTATTATTATTATTATTAGGGAGTACATAGGCCATCGGTCCTTTCCATGGGCTGATTGGTATAAAGCTCCTAGAGTAATGTTCTATGCCGTCACTTCCTTTATTCCACCGATTGGTGTGGAGACTTTCCTTATGGAATGGAGGACTGGATGCACATGGCCTTTTGGCTCAGCAAATTGGCAGGAGATACACTATTATTATTTATTATTATTATTATTATTATTATTATTATTATTATTATTATTATTATTATTATTATTATTATTATTATTATTATTATTATTATTATTATTATTATTATTATTATTATTATTATTTATTATTATTATTATTATTAATTATTATTATTATTATTATTATTATTATTATTATTATATTCGGTGACGTCTTGCAAGAGGTTGCTGGGACTGCGGAATAACCTCAGCTTAGTGCAGTCTTGCACTCAGGAGCTCCATCGGTGGCCCCGATCATCAGGCGAGAGACTGACACGGGGGGGTGGAGGACCTCGAACAAGGGTATTGGATGCTTATGTCCGTTGAGGATATGTCATGAGCTGCATCAGTACGCCTCAGATATAGTATTATTATTATTATTATTATTATTATTATTATTATTATTATTATTATTATTATTATTATTATTATTATTATTATTATTATTATTATTATTAGACACCGTGATAGCCCAGTGGTCAAGTTCTACCATCTTGGCCCTGTCGCCAGTTCGATTCCCGTCGGTGCCACCAGTATTTTCATTGAACATACCGGTCTATTTCTGGACCAGCATTTTCATTGAACATACCGGCCCGTCTGGAAGTGTTGGAACTGCCCTTGCGGGGGTGTCATTAGAGCTTATCGTCAATTCTTCGTACTCCCCTCACGGGTGAGACGATGGAGGCGCATGTGCAGAAATGCATCAGCCATTGACAGAGAAGCACTATTATTATTATTATTATTATTATTATTATTATTATTATTATTATTATTATTATTATTATTATTATTATTATTATTATTATTATTATTATTATTATTATTATTATTATTATTATTATTAGGGAGTACATAGGCCATCGGTTCCTTTCCATGGGCTGATTGGTATAAAGCTCCTAGAGTAATGTTCTATGCCGTCACTTCCTTTATTCCACCGATTGGTGTGGAGACTTTCCTTATGGAATGGAGGATTGGATGCACATGGCCTTTTGGCTCAGCAATTGGCAGGAGATACACTATTATTATTATTATTATTATTATTATTATTATTATTATTATTATTATTATTATTATTATTATTATTATTATTATTATTATTATTATTATTATTATTATTATTATTATTATTATTATTATTATTATTATTATTATTATTATTATTATTATTATTATTATTATTATTATTATTATTATTATTTATTATTATTATTATTATTATTATTATTATTATTATTATTATTATTATTATTATTATTATTATTATTATTATTATTATTATTATTATTATTATTATTATTATTATTATTATTATTATTATTATTATTATTAACCTCGGCTTAGTGCAGTCTTGCCCTCAGGAGCTCCATCGGTGGCCCCGACCATCAGGCGAGAAACTGACACGGGGGGGTGGAGGACCTCGAACAAGGGTATTGGAGGCTTATGTCCGTTGAGGATATGCCATTAGCTGCATCAGTACGCCTCAGATATAGTATTATTATTAGTATTATTTTTATTGGACACCGTGATAGCCCAGTGGTCAAGTTCTACCATCTGGGCCCTGTCGCCAGTTCGATTCCCGTCGGTGCCACCAGTATTTTCATTGAACATACCGATCCGTCTGGACCAGTATTTTCATTGAACATACCGGTCCGTCTGGAAGTGTTGGAACTGCCCTTGCGGGGGTGTCATTAGAGCTTATCGTCAATTCTTCGTACTCCCCTCACGGGTGAGACGATGGAGGCGCATGTGCAGAAATGCATCAGCCATTGACAGAGAAGCACTATTATTATTATTATTATTATTATTATTATTATTATTATTATTATTATTATTATTATTATTATTATTATTATTATTATTATTATTATTATTATTTATTATTATTATAGGCCCTGTCGCCAGTTCGATTCCCGTCGGTGCCACCAGTATTTTCATTGAACATACCGGTCCGTCTGGAAGTGTTGGAACTGCCCTGCGGGGGTGTCATTAGAGCCTATCGTCAATTCTTCGTACTCCCCTCACGGGTGAGACGATGGAGGCGCATGTGCAGATTTGCATCAGCCATTGACAGAGAAGCACTATTATTATTATTATTATTATTATTATTATTATTATTATTATTATTATTATTATTATTATTATTATTATTATTATTATTATTATTATTATTATTATTATTATTATTATTATTATTATTATTATTATTATATGGGAGTACATATGCAATCGGTCCCTTTCCATGTGCTGATTAGTATAAAGCTCCTAGAGTAATGTTCTATGCCGTCACTTCCTTTATTTCACCGATTGGTGTGGAGACTTTCCTTATGGAATGGTGTTTAAGTGCATGAAATTGACAATTGGCAATTTTGGTTGCCAATTTGCAACGTTTTTAGTTACCAATTGGCAACGTTTTTTTTTCTTGTGCACAATATTTCCGTATTTGCGTAGCAAAATTACCAATTGGCAACGCGCTGTTACCGATTGGTAACGCTATGTCCATGCACTTCGATAATGGAGGACTGGATGCACATGGCCCTTTGGCTCAGCAATTGGCAGACGATACATATTATTATTATTATTACTATTATTATTATTATTATTATTATTATTATTATTATTATTATTATTATTATTATTATTATTATTATTATTATTATTATTATTATTATTATTATTATTATTATTATTATTATTACTATTATTATTATTATTATTATTATTATTATTATTATTATTATTATTATTATTATTATTATTATTATTATTATTATTATTATTATTATTATTATTATTATTATTATTATTATTATTATTATTATTATTATTATTGCCCGTGCGGGGGTGTCATTAGAGCCTATCGTCAATTCTTCGTACTCCCCTCACGGGTGAGACGATGGAGGCGCATGTGCAAATTTGCATCAGCCATTGACAGAGAAGCGCTATTATTATTATTATTATTATTATTATTATTATTATTATTATTATTATTATTATTATTATTATTATTATTATTATTATTATTATTATTATTATTATTATTATTATTATTATTATTATTATTATTATTATTATTATTATTATTATTATTATTATTATTATTATTATTATTATTATTATTATTATTATTATTATTATTATTGTTATTATTGTTATTATTATTATTATTATTATTATTATTATTATTATTAGTATTAGCATTATTATCATTATTATTATTATTATTATTATTATTATTATTATTATTGGACACCGTGATAGCCCAGTGGTCAAGTTCTACCATCTGGGCCCTGTCGCCAGTTCGATTCCCGTCGGTGCCACCAGTATTTTCATTGAACATACCGCTCCGTCTGGACCAGTATTTTCATTGAACATACCGGTCCGTCTGGAAGTGTTGGAACTGCCCTTGCGGGGGTGTCATTAGAGCTTATCGTCAATTCTTCGTACTCCCTCACGGGTGAGACGATGGAGGCGCATGTGCAGAAATGCATCAGCCATTGACAGAGAAGCACTATTATTATTATTATTATTATTATTATTATTATTATTATTATTATTATTAATTATTATTATTATTATTATTATTATATTATTATTTATTATTATTATTATATTATTATTATTATATATCATTATTATATTATTATATTATTATTATTATTATTATTATTATTTATTATTATTATTATTATTATTATTATTATTATTATTATTTATTATTATTATTATTATTATTATTATATTATTATTATTATGGACACCGTGATAGCCCAGTGGTCAAGTTTTTACCATCTGGGCCCTGTCGCCAGTTTGATTCCCGTCGGTGCCACCAGTATTTTTCATTGAACATACCGGTCCGTCTGGAAGTGTTGGAACTGCCCTTGCGGGGTGTCATTAGAGCCTATCGTCAATTCTTCGTACTCCCCCTCACGGGTGAGACGATGGAGGCGCATGTGCAGATTTGCATCAGCCATTGACAGAGAAACACTATTATTACTATTATTATTATTATTATTATATATTATTATTATTATTATTATTATTATTATTATTATTATTATTATTATTATTATTATTATTATTATTATTATTATTATTAGGGAGTACATAGGCCATCGGTCCCTTTCCATGGGCTGATTGGTATAAAGCTCCTAGAGTAATGTTCTATGCTGTCACTTCCTTTATTCCACCGATTGGTGTGGAGACTTTCCTTATGGAATGGAGGACTGGATGCACATGGCCTTTTGGCTCAGCAATTGGCAGACGATACATATTATTATTATTATTATTATTATTATTATTATTATTATTATTATTATTATTATTGTCAAGTTCTACCATCTGGGCCCTGTCGCCAGTTCGATTCCCGTCGGTGCCACCAGTATTTTCATTGAACATACCGATCCGTCTGGACCAGTATTTTCATTGAACATACCGGCCCGTCTGGAAGTGTTGGAACTGCCCTTGCTTGCGGGGGTGTCATTAGAGCTTATCGTCAAATCTTCGTACTCCCCTCACGGGTGAGACGATGGAGGCGCATGTGCAGAAATGCATCAGCCATTGACAGAGAAGCACTATTATTATTATTATTATTATTATTATTATTATTATTATTATTATTATTATTGGACACCGTGATAGCCCAGTGGTCAAGTTCTACCATCTGGG